>JZKD02S1835235.1:76193-89802 GCA_000966675.3 Picea glauca | reverse complement strand
ATTTTGTTTAATTTGAATAATAAAATCATTTGAATCATTAGTGATTCGTTTTCAATGTTTATTGAAAGAAGATTGGTTTGGATTATTTTAAAAAGATTTGATTTGATTTCTATCTAATCCTGTATGCTATTTTAGAATAGCTACAAAATCAGATGATTCTATAGCTAAGTCTGTAGAGTCAAATTTTTATTTCTTTTTCAATGAAATATCTTTCTAACTTGATATGTTTGGTCTATTGCAGATGAATTCGAAATTGTAGTGGATATGATGGGCAGTTAGGGGATATTTCAAAGATTTCACTTGCATTTTATTTTCCTAGTTTAGTCGATTTTGGGATATTTCCCAGATTATGTAAAACTGTTTTGATATTATCCACAGGGAGGTTTTACCCTATGGAGAGACTTATATATACTTATAATTTTTGTAATAATGATATCCTGATTCAAGGGAGAACAAGGATAATGGATTTTTAATACAGACTGAAGCAAAATTTGGTTTTTTTTGTCACAGCTTTAGCTTCTCTGTATATCAATATTTTGTTTCATGTTGTGTATATAAATTTGTATATGGTTAACGACTACTTTAGCTATCTTAATCATGTGCAAATGATATAATTTAATCATTGTAATCCATATCTGGTTTCTTCCAAGTATATAAAAAACATAACAATTGTCTAATTCAGTTTGTGAATGACAGGTTGATCTTATTTATTGATTGAATTATCAAATATAAGTTTTTACATAACAGGTTTCCCTTATTGCAGAGATTTATAGATCATAAGATTGTTATGATTTTTTATGTCTTGTTTGTCCTGTTAATAAGTCAAAGAGCAGTGTAGCCTATCGTTTATGAGAAGCTTTTGGGATCAATCCGGTGCGAGTTTCCTTCCTCCGACCAGCTTCAGAGTCATCACACACGGGACATATTAGGAGCACTTCCAGGTCAATTAATCTTTCCTTTGTTGTTTTCATAAGTAGTTTAATTTAGATATAAGTTTAATTTGATTTATATTAGATTGTTTAATTTCAGTAAATATATTAGATCATTTAATTTGAGTAGGTTTTATTTCTCTTTCATAAAATATAAAAAATCAAAAAACATATCTTGTTGTCTTAGGGCAGAAAACCCATGAGTTTTATAGGTTTTATTCAAATCTGCAAGTTGTGTATATTGTATATTTGTGAATAAGTAATATTGCAACTAGTAATTAGATAGTTGATTTGAGTTATTATAATATTAATTAGTAGATTGTATAATAGAATAGTTAGAGTCATTTGTATTTAGTTTTAGTTTAATTTAGTAGTTTGTTTTAGTTAGATTAGTGTATTAGTTTGTTTTTATTGTTAGTTAGTTTAGTTTCTTTTATTTTAGTTAGTTTTAGTTTGTTTTAGTTTTAGCTTGTTTTATTTGTTTTAGTTTGTTTTAGTTTTAGCTTTTTTTATTTGTTTTAGTTAGATTAGTTAGTTTAGATTAGTTTTCTCTTTGGTTCTCTTAAAGTCCTTAGAGCGGCCAACGGAGCCGTTAAACTCGTCAGGGTGGTCCATTCCAAATGGCTTGGGTTATTTAGACAACCCCGGACCGGTTCCACTCTCTCAATTGACAGACGGACAATTTCGCCCTTCAACACTTCTTTAATGTATTATCCCCTTCATTAATATCTTATCCCCTTCTTTAATGTATTATCACCTCCTACATACGTAAAGCATTTAATTAAATAAATTAAAATTATTAAGCCCCTTAAATTTATTACCCATGTCATTGAATGTGATATGTTATTAATTAATTAATCAAAAGTTATAAACAATTAATTAATAAATAAATATTTAATTAATATTATTAATTCTAATCATTGTTTAATTAAAACCATATTAGGACAATTAATTATCTAATTAGTTTTACTTAATAATCCCTAAGCATATATTCAACTAGGGTTGTTACAAACTCTGTGAGTGTCTCTCCCATGATACTTCTCTTCTCTATGAACCCAAACAAGAGTTCCTTCTGTGCACACTTGCACCAACTCAATGCCCTATTTGTAGAGCTTCCATAGAACCCTCAGTGATTGTGTTATCTCTATGTATTCCTCTGCACAGTTTTACCTCCAAGGTGTTCAACAAACTTGAGGTTTCTCCCTAGGTCTAATACTTCCTTTGGTGGGCCCTCCTGGCACAACTCTGTCCAAATTTTGCAGAATTCAGAAGTGCATTCTATGCACTGGCTCAATGCATCCTATGCATTTTCTGAATTCCCTCCTGGCAGAGTCTTTATAGAATTCTCAGTAATTCCGCTTCTCCTCTCTGTGCTCTCCTCTGTAGAGTTTATCCTTCAGGGTGTTCAACAATCCTAAGGATTCTTCCTTGAGTTAATGACTTCCTCTGGTGCGTCCTCTTGGCACATCTTTGTATGAAATTCCACAGAATTCAGAAGTGCATTCTATGCACTGGCTCAATGCATCCTGTGCATTTTCTCAATGCCCTCCTGGCAGAGCCTTTACAGAATTCTCAGTAATTCTGCTTCTCCTCTCTATGCTCTCCTCTGCATAGTTTCTCCTTCAAGATGTTTATCAACCTTGAGGCTTCCTCTTTGAGTTAATGAATTCAGCTAGTGTGCCCTCTTGGCACGTCTTTGTCTGAAATTCCACAGAATTCAGAAGTGCACTCCTGCACTGGTTTTCAAAACCCACAATATTCTGTCACGCAACCTCTTGCATGAAGCCACAAAGAACCCAAACTTGAAATCAAAAAACTCACAGATAGGAAAATCTATCTATCCCTGCAAATGCATATCTAACATACATCTACAGCATATCATCAACACATAGAGACATTCATTCATGAACTCACAAACACATGAAAAACAACATGCAGGAAAAACTACTATGATTGTATTAATATGAAATGCATCTTTACAATGTGAAGAGTGCATTGCAACAGAGTCACGACTTCTTCTCTTCTCCCTATTCTCTCTATTCTTCCTCTACTCTTCTCTACCTTCTACTCTTCTTAACTTCCCAAAAAAAATAGATACAAAGAAGATATTTTTACAAAGAGGGGCTCCTCGAGCGCTTCCCTCCATCCTCACCAACTCTCATTAATTTACATTCAATTACATTGAATGGCTATCTAGTCCGAATCGAATCTAGATCTTAGCCTTACATCTATTTAAGGCAACCTTTATCTAAACCTACGCACATGCATGGCTTTTGGCTCTACCAGACTTACAATCATTTAATACAATAAATTCAAATTTGAAATTTGAAAGTGAGAGGGTTACGCCTCTTCTCTCCATTGAACACACTTGATGTGCTAATTGGCTGGCATGTAGCTGGCTTGGAGCGATGCTCCGGCATCATATTCCTCTACTAAAAAAATCATGAGCTCCTACTCATGAGCTTCCCAATGCAGCTGTTGAAATCCACCTGGACCCCAAACAGTTCTTTGGAGTTGTCCATCTACTCCACTATTTTTTTGTTGTTGCTGCTGCTGCTTCCCTGCTGCTATGGTAGGTTCTCCTCTGCTCAGCTTCTCTTTGCTAACTACTTCTACTAATCTAATCATCAACCTTCTAATCTCCTCAATTGTCTCATCCAACCAATCTAGAGGCTGGATCTCTTTATGTAGTCTTCTCCACTGCACTTCTTCATCCTTATCAGTGGGAAGATCAAATAGATCTCCCATGCCATCTTCTTTCTCTATGGCCTCAACTTGCCACCCTACTGCAAAATTCAGCTTTGTAGTCGTATCTTATTGACTAACCTACTGTTCAATCACCTTCTCTGACAGACTTGCTTCTGCCATTTCTCCTTGTGCTGGTTGAATTCCAGCTTCCTCCAGCTACTCCTCAGACTGGAATTCTCCTTCATCTTCTACTACATGCCTCGACATTGCAGTCATCATCATCTATTCAACTCCCTGGCTGAAAATTCTGAGCGATTCCTTGGAATGATCCTCTGCTATCATCTGCATGACTGTCTCCTCGTGGTAGCCACATATTGGCTCTGGATTGTTCAACCAATCCTCCAACATCTCCAAATCCATCCCCCATGGAGTGAGCATATTATCTATGTTCTCCTCTTCTGTTGTCATCTTCAGTGTTGCAGGTGTCTTTGTTTCAACTACCTGGCTTAAATCTTTGAGCCATTCTTCCGAATGCTCATCTTTTTCTCCTTTTGTTAGGGTATCTCCTGATGTCATCCCCAATTCTTCTTTTGTGACAGTTTTTGTTGGCTATCCTTCTTCCTCTGCTGCACCTTCATCCTGTGCATCAACCTCCACTCTATTGCTTGGTAGGAATACTCTTATCCCTCCAATCATTAGAATGCTCTTCTGATCTTCCTTCTCCATCATCTCTCCATGCTGATATGAACTCACCTCTGAGCTCATCTTTTCTCCCTTTCCCACCTTGAAATATGGAGATTCTCCTCTTCCTCTGCCCCCCTGGTAGTATATGAGATCAGTCGATCCCATCTCAATGCCCTTATGGAAGTATATGAGACCTTCACTTGATCTCTTTCTATTGCCCACCTGGCAATTTGAAAGTCCATCTCTGCCCACTTGGCAATCTATGAGATATCTACTCAATCTCTCCTCTTCATCATCACTGAGATTCCTCCCAGCCTCTGGTTCACAGGTATGAACCATCTCCTCTTCATCTTTGAGGCTTTCCACATACCTCAACCACTCCTTCAATAGTCTTCGTTGTCTTTGGGCCAACAATTTCTTGACTAGCCACTTTGCTTTCCTTTTCATGGGCCATTCATATACCCAATGCGGTTTTGCATATTGCTGCATCCGTAGTGCAATCTCTTCCATTCTCACCCTTATCTCAGCAAGTTCTTTATCCATCTCATATTTTCCCTGCTGCTGGTAGTTCTTCTTTCCATCGCATCCATGGCCTTTAGTAGCCATCTTTCTATTTATGTCTACCCTTCTGGAAAACTTGTTGTTGTCACTCTACAACCATGAGTGCTTCCAGCCTTTCCTACAGTTCTCCTGACTGTCTATTGACTACTGTTCACTTGCAAAAAATCATCATAGACCTTCAACACTCTGTCTTCTTCTTCTTCTGCTCACTCTACCTATAATATACAGACAAAATCAAGCTCTGATACCAAATTGATGCAGACCCTCGACCCTCGGGTCAAGATCCACTCAGGATCGATCTTCTTCAAATCCATATAACTAAATTAGTTCTTTCAGGCCTTCACTGGAACCCCATGAATTCGATCCATAGGTCCTTCCACGAAAACCCCACCTGCACAACGTGTGCCACGCATGAGTCTACACCTCCTTTTAACCGAACTTGAAAGAGATTTCTCCCTTGACTCAACAGTCTTGGATATATCGAGATTTTGTTGACTGTGATTTTGAAATGCAACGACCCAATCCACTACCTCCTCTACTTTCCGAAACCCAAAATGTCAAAATGCTGAAAAGGGGTGCTATTCCGAATGATTTCGGGATTTCACGATATTGGGAGTCGGGACTCCACATCTCCCGACTCCTGGCCTCTCGAACACTTGGGTCCCAGAATGTTGAAATGACTGTCCATGACAAAGCACTACCAGATTTTGTGATTTGGGAAATAACGATACAAGTGTCCCCCCTGTTCTTTGTCTTTCCAATCCCCTATGTTTGAATCCACGAATTCCCAAAATGATGAAATGGGCTCAATGGTGGTCAACCCCTGACCAAACCTTGGTCCATGTGGTATCTTCCTCCATGACCATGCCCTACTCCAAGAACACGTCACGTTTCACAAATTCAAGGTTTTCAATGCAAAGTACCCCATCTCCTTATCTCCGGGATTGCCAAAATGTCGAACCCCGAAATGCCAAAATTTTGAAATGATAAAAGACACTTAGCCTTAACCTTCTCACATATCTGTGAGATCCGATGGTCCACGGGATTTTTTGTACTTCTCCATGAAGTGTTCCCACCATCTGTTTCATCTCTTCTCTTGCGCAACCTCCCAGAGGTTAAACTCCATGCGCCTTCCTCTGGATCTGACAGCTATCAGTCCTTTGCACTAGATATGATGGCCTAGATCTATTATTCTGTGCTCTCTCCTTCTATTGTCTGGACATGAAACTCAATGGTCCATATCTCATCTCTCCAGCAAATCTAACGACAGATGTGCTCCCTCCTGAGATTGAGAACTTCCTCCCTCCCCTTGGTAGATTTTTTAAAGTTTCAAAGGCCTCGACCTTTGCTTCCTCTACAAGCTCAATTCCCTTGGATATCACCTACGTTCTAGGGACACTATCCCTCCTGAGATTTGTTCGCTCTAAAACCTCAAAAGTTTTCTCAACCTTTGCACTCCTTGCAGGGTCCCTACACACAACTATGCTATCCATCCTAATCTTTATTTACCTGAGCCTCTAGGGAAATCGCCCTTTTGTGTCCTCAAAAGGGAAATCTGGTGTCCTCCTGATGACCTTCTGCTCAAGCCCCCCTTGCTGACCTTAACAGAGTATTCAGTAACTCTGTGAGTGTCTCTCCTATGACACTTCTCTTCTCTATGAACCCAAACAAGAGTTCCTTCTGTGCACACTTGCACCAACTCAATGCCCTCTTGGAAAAGCTTCCACAGAACCCTCATTGATTATGTTATCTCTATGCCTTCCTCTGCACAGTTTTACCTCCAAGGTGTTCAACAACCTTGAGGTTTCTCCCTGGGTCTAATACTTCCTCTGGTGAGCCCTTTGGCACAACTTTTTCCAAATTCCACAGAATTCTAATGTGCATTCTATGCACTAGCTCAATGCATCCTGTGCATTTGCTCAATGCCCTCCTGACAGAGCCTTTACAGAATTCTCAGTAATTATACTTCTCCTCTCTGTGCTCTCCTCTGCACAGTTTCTCCTTCAGGGTGTTCAACAACCCTGATGATTCTTCCTTGAGTTAATGAATTCCTCTGGTGCATCCTCTTGTCACATCTTTGTATGAAATTATGCAGAATTCAGAAGTGCATTCTATGCAGTGGCTCAATGCATCCTATGCATTTGCTCAATTCCCTCCTGACAGAGCCTTTACAGAATTCTCAGTAATTCTACTTCTCCTCTATGTGCTCTCCTCTGCACAGTTTCTCCTTCAAGGTGTTCAACAAACTTGAGGCTTCCTCTTTGAGTCAGTGACTTCAGCTAGTGCGCCCTCCTATCACATCTTTGTCTAAAATTCCATAGAATTCAGAAGTGCACTCCTGCACTGGTTTTCAGAACCCATAGTATTATGTCATGCGACCTCTTGCATGAAGCCACAAAGAACCCAAACTTGAAATCAAAGAACTCACAGAGAGGAAAATCTATCTATCCCTGCAAATGCATATCTAACATACATCTACAACATATCATGATCAACACATAGAGACATTCATTCATGAACTCACAAACACATGAAAAACAACATGCAGGAAAAACTACTATGATTGTATTAATATGAAATGCCTCTTTACAATGTGAAGAGCGGACTGCAATAGAGTCACGACTTCTTCTCTTCTCCCTATTCTCTCTATTCTTCCTCTACTCTTATTTTCCTTCTACTCTTCTTAACTTCCCCAAATAACTAGATACAAAGAATATCTTGTTACAAAGAGGGGCTCCTCGAGCGCTTCCCTCCATCCTCACCAACTCTCATTAATTTACATTCAATTACATTGAATGGTTGTCTAGTCCGAATCGGATCTAGATCTCATCCTTACAACTATTTAAGGCAACCTTTATCTAAACCTGCACACATGCATGGCTTTTGGCTCTACCATCCTTACAATCATTTTATACAATAAATTCAAATTTGAAATTTGAAAGTGAGAGGGTTGCGCCTCTCCTCTCCATTGAACATGCTTGATGTGCTGGCTGGATGGCACGTAGATAGCTTGGAGCAATGCTCCTACATCAATATTAGACTCTGGCACAATAGAGGAGAGACTATCACAATCGGTACAACTTGAAGAAGACCGGTTTGTCATAGGTTTCCATCAGGAGGTTAAGAAATCTAGAGAGAATGCTTGGCATGATTGGCACATTAAACATAAAAAAATTCAAGTGAGACACATGGTATCACTTTATGACACTAAATTCATGTAGCATCTAGGAAATTTTAGAATGCAATGGCTAGAACCCTATGTGATTAGGCATGTTACAACCATAGCTGTTGCGCAGTTGGAAGCCCTGAATGGAGAACTCCTTGGAGGAATGATGAATGGAAGTCAGCTAAAACTCTATAGAGATGACTAACACTTTGTGTATTAATCTGGGTTGCACAAGAAAGCATGTATCATAGTAGTTCTACTATAGTAGAGAGGAAAAGCAAAGAAAAATAGACAAAAAGTAGAAAAGAGAAGAAAATCAAATAAAAAGTAGATATAGAAAAACAAAAAAGTGTGTCAAAGTACCAAGGCATAGAATAATTGTGCAAAAGGAATGGTTATCACACATCATAATAGAATTGTGCCAAATTAGGAGACAATACACATAAGAGACAGAGTGCAAAGCACACAGCTGCAACAACTAGAATTGTTGTGTAGTTTAGCAATGACAGTACCGTTAAAAGCATTAAATCACATAAATGATGGCTATGAACAAGAAGTGATAGGTCATTAAGGCATCGTATAATATTAAATGGTAAAGGTCATCGAAAATCACAATAGATTGGAAGTACAAGAGAAAAATCACGTGATGGATTTGGAAATAAAGAAGCATTTATTTAAAAACTAATCAACCATGATGGCGGATTGGACAAGGTAATTAAAGCCTGATGAGACATGTATAGTTGGCACAAAGGTGCAAAAACAATAGGAAAAAGTTAAGTGTAAGTCATTGTTGCATGCGAGCGGGAGAAAAATAGAGAGAAAAAGAGTGAATTCTAGAGAACCAAAGCCAAGCTACAATTACCAGAGAACAAACAAAAAGCTATTCTAGGAATTCGTCACAAAAGATGACTAGCACTGCCCAAAGTTGGAGGATCCTCTCCCGCAACATGAAAACAAGAAAGATGATAAGAGAAAACACTAGAGGTAGAGGAAGTAGCCAGAGCTTCAGATTCAACATCACAAGTGAGTTTTCACAGAGACTACCTACCACCGAGGATGGATGATGTGCCACCGATAAAGGTACCAACCAATGGGAAGTACCCATTGTTGATAGCACTAGTTCCGACTGGTGTAAGTAATTAAGGAGAAATGCTCGAACAAATTGTAGGCCTAAAGGTTATGCACCATGAAATCACTAATGCACATAAATTATCGGACTTGGTCAGGGAAAAATATTTTCACACTAGGAGCATCCTAGGCACAAGATAAATCTTGCCAGAGCCACAGGAGTGGATGTCGGGATTAGAGAAGGCATGTATATTGAACTTGTTGAATATTCCACATTTCATGTGAAGCACAAAAATTAAAGCATGTGTGAAGGTGTTGCTAAGTTGTGTTCATGGGGGGGCACTCTAGGTTGATCCCCTAGTATCAATCGATATTGTTGTTGGCACAGGCCTATTTTGGGGAGAAAATCCTATTTTAGAGCATGCGCCATATGTGGAGGAAAACAATCATTTAGAAGATGGAGGAAAAGTAGCATGCCAAAGACCGAGGAAAATAAGCATGGCGCACATGTAGAGAAATCTAGCCATGTTAGGGTTAGGGTTTTTTATATGAATGTAATGGCTATGATCCAATAGAGTAGTATAAATAAAGTCCTAGGAGGTCTAGTAGAGGTTGGTCAAGGATAGTGGTTTTTCGGAATAAGCTAGCAAGTAGGTTTTTGAGTGTTAGGTCACAGGTTGTGGAGCCTGGTGTGGTCTAGTCCACCACAAGGATTGAATTGTCATAATTTTTGGCTGTAATCATGGAGAATGTAATGAATGTAGTGATAATTTTGAAGAATGATGAATAAAAGAGCTTGTTATCACATGTTAATTTGTATTAATTTTTCCAAAGCATCTTGTCCCTGTGTTATCTTTCCACTCAGATTTAAAAAAAAATCACCAGCTCTGTCAAGGTCCCATCACCTAAATCCTTCACTCGACTAATCATCAGAAATAGTCATGTCCTCAATGAGTCACTATTGGCGAATATCCAAAACCTATATCTATCCTTAATGCTTATCTAAATTCTTTGGTCCCATCACTTCATTCATTTTTACCCTTATTATCATATTCCCGTTGAAAATTAAAAATATTCCTTTTATTAAGATTAAGCTCCCTTATCCTATGCACAAAGTCATTCGATGAGCCTCATATGCCCAAAGTCCTTAGAAAAATAGAAAAAAGGTTTATAATTATTAATATAAATATATTTATATTAATGTTTAATCCAATATTTTATTCATTACCTCAAGTCAAATCATGGGCACGAATATCCAACTAAGTGGAAAAGTCAAAGGGTGGATGGAGGGCGCATATACATTTCTAGGGTTGAAAGTAAACGAAGGTTAATTATTTGAAGTGGTCCTAAAAACCAAACCATTGTTTTGGTGTTGGAGCACGTGTTCTTACGTGATGCATTTTGGGGGTAAAAGTGGTGTGGGTTAAAACCACTCCTCCCAAGTTACGACATAATATAGCAACCATTGATTATATGGTTTGGTTTCGTAAATGTGCGTCATATTTTCCAGGAGTGTGTTTCATGGAATTACCAATAAATAATATTGTTCTCTCGGTGGAAATTTTTCACAGAGGTAAAAAATAAATTTTACAGAGAAGAAAGATGAATGTTTATTGCTATGGAAAAGAATCATAAATAAGAAGATGTACATCAACAGAAGATTTGGATAATTGTTTATCTAAGGTTTTTACAGAATTAAAAGAAGAGGATTAAAAATATTTTACCAAACATGGTTGAAGACATGGTTTTTAAAACCATGGTAAGATAAATGGTTTTGCAAAAACCATGGGCATGAATTAAAATATGGAAATTTAATTTTGCAGGATAAAAAATATTTGGGAATTATTTTTATTCAAGTGTATTATTCCCAAATATTTAAGGAGAATATGAATAAATAAAATTACATTTGAAAAAATCACAAGTGACATTTCAAAGAGGATGTGGCAGACAATTTCCGCGGAAGTTGAGACTTACAGGACGATTTCCGGATGAACCAAAATGAATTTTAAAAATTCAAAGGAGGTTATTGTCAAGAACGGACCCTAGAACATTAACCTTGTTCATTTTTCACACAGGTTTCATGGATTGGGAGATTCAAAGGAATCTTGGAGCCATATTTTCATTTATGATTTCATGTTCAAGACATGTTTTTGTGACACATATTATAGCTAGTTGGAGATGAATTTCAAGAAACTAAGAGAGTATTTTCTTCAGAACGAGCTTATGTACAAAAATTGTTCTCAGATTTTACACAACCATTACGGTTTGAGAATTGTAGGTGGTATTTTGAAGCCTATTATTTCTCTTGAAAAGCATGAGATCAGTTAAAGTGTGTCATGTTATATTTGTAAATGTTCCTATTTTGGATTGGAGTTCAAAATTGTGAGCTAGAAATGGAACTTTAGTTCTATGTATTTCATTGTAAAAGAGTAGAGAAAGAAGGGACTTTCATCCAGGAAGGCAAAGGGACCGTGTGTAAATTTATCAAAATGCCCTTATGAATTAATACAATAGTACAATTCTTTTGATAGCTGAGATTCATCACCTTGTGTTTTTTAGTGTGTTTTCCTCTAGTTTCAATTCATTTCACTTCTATTGTTTCTTCTAAGCATAGCTAAGAGTACATGATTGGAATTCATCCTTGATAGATGCTCCTTTCATATGGTTAATGTAGTTGTTGTTTTTAATGATTATAGTTAATTAAGTGCTATGTTCATTGTAGACAACCTTATGTTACTTCTTCTAAAGTTACAACTGAGAATTCATCTTTGTTTGATGCTCTCATTTGTAATGGGATTTTCTCTTTTCCGTCTTTCCATCATCTGAAATATTGTTTATTGCTGAAGGATATGCTTACTTTGCCTTTGTTCCCTCGAGAGTACATTTTTTGTATTAATATTCATGGTATATCATAGGATTTGACCCCATTTCCTATTGTTTTCTTCCTCTTGTTTGTCCTACCAACACTTTTAAAAACTTAAACAAACCTATCTTACTGTAGACTCTGACTTTTGTGTGCTCATTGCCAAATTGTTTTGAGGATTTTCAGTCTTTACATGTTTGAGAGAGTCTTCTCTGGTTGAAGGGTCAGAATCCAACCCAAAGTTGCTTTGTAGGTTACCTTGACATTTCTTTGATGCATCCCAAAGAAATTACCGAGTGCTAACATTTTTGCACCGTTGTCGGGGAGCGAAGATAAAATCTTTGCTGGGATAAAATGACAAAGTTCAGATCTGAGTACTGATGGTGAAAGTATTCATACACATAAAGGTTGTACATCATTCACCTGGCGAATCCATTTTCAAGAATCTAGAATTCAAAATTTTCATGGTGACTCTACTGTCCAAAGACTCAGTAGCCTAAATATTTTATTGATGACTCCACTGCTTCAAGATGGATTACATATTTGCAAGGTATGCTGCAATGAATCGCTCTCATATTCTTGGATTTCCAAATCGTATTCCTCACATATATTGGCAAAAATATTTTCCTAAATTCAAAGATGGGAAAGGAAATGATGTTGCCTTGCAATTGATTAGATTTCAGATGCACATATGTAAGATGGGGGTTGAATTTCATGAGGATTGTTTGATTAAAATGTTTATGGCTCCTCTAGAGGGGAAAGCAAGATTATGGTATGAAGGTTTGAAACTAGGTAGATTATACTCTCTTAAGGATTTCCACATAACATTCTTTAACCATTATGGAGAATATAATCCTTCGTTCTTGGTGTTTGAATATTGTTGTGAATCTTGTGAACATTTAATTAAGTACCTTGAAAATGTTTTTGGTAACAAAGAGTGTATGAATGATGAAATCATATATTCCCTTTATGAATATTCATACCAACAACAAATAGTATCCACTCCTTTGGATGAAGAGGAATCTGATCAAGCAATTGTTGTTAAAAGTTATTTCCCTTCTCTTGAACTTGATGAAGATATCAACAAGATTTCCAGCAAGACAAAGTGTTTCAAAGTTGTCTTTATTCCCCTATGAATGATGTGGTTTTTCAAATTCTTAGTGGGCTAGACATGGACGAGGATTATGAAATTGTATCTATGGAGAATTCAAGCAATGAACAAAAAAATGACATAGAGTTTCAGGAAAGAAACAAAACAGTGTATGCCATGAATAAAAAATACATAAAGATAATGAAGAGCTAGTTGTTTTATTTGATTCCTTTGAAAATAATGGTTTTGAAAATGCATCCATGGGAACTCTAGACAGTGAAATAGCTCATTTTGTTATATTTTCACATTTGGAATATGATTATGAGTAGAAACATATTTCCATTCATTCATTTGAAAGTCAAAATGACAGTCCTCAAGCAAATTTCTAGATGGTTAATAATGTTGGATCATGTTGTCATTGATGCCAATGGTTTGATTGATTGACGTCATTGATTGATGTCAAGTGATTGATTGATGTCAAAGGATTGATTGATTGATGATTGATGTAATATAATATGTATTGTCCTTGATGAGAATGCATAGATGAAGATGGATCAATG
>JZKD02S1835235.1:43623-76183 GCA_000966675.3 Picea glauca | reverse complement strand
CATTAGGCTTAGATAGATTCGAAAGAAATTAAGTGTCCATGATAAGCACTTTTCTGTCTAGGGTTAAGGTCAAACCTTAGAGGTCGATCTACTTGTCCGCAGGCAGATTTTCCTACAACACTTCCATTTCATTTGAAAATGTTCACAGAACTGAAGAAATAGAGAAAGAACAAGAAACAATTATGAAACAAGCTTGTCTTTCTGTTTTTGTTCATCAAGAAGAAATGATTTTTCATGGGTTTCAATATCCTGTGGCTGTCCTATTATAGTCATCAGTGAAGGACGAATTTGTTTCATTCATAAGCTCATATTTTGGATTCAATTTTTGTTTTCAGATGCCATCTTTTACATATTTTTTTCTTTCTTAAGAAAAATGTGAGCAGAGAACAATCGGGAAGCCAATTTATTTATTGGGTGCATTGACACTTTATCATAACTTGATTGAATATTAATTTCAGAATTTTTAGAGTAGATAGGAGTGTGAAAATAAGCTTGTTGGTCAAGCAGTTTTCAGTTTGGGTTTTCAGCAGTGTGTACATTCAGATTGTAGTAGTGTATTTAGCATTCAGTTTTCAGTTGAGAGCAATGTAAAGACTTGGGTTTTCAATGGCTACTGGTGACAGGTTAGAGCATGGTACATACATGTTTTGGGGGAATCCCAATGGATTAGGCACCGGTTCTACGAGTTCTTTGCTACCTGACTAGGAGGATAACATCCATGTTGGAGCCAATGTTTTCACATGATAATTTGTATTAATTTTTCCAAATCATCTTGTCCTTGTGCTATCTTTCCACTCAAATTTTAAAACTTTTTCACAAGATCCATCAAGATCCGATCACCTTAATCCTTCACTTGACTAATCATCTGAAATAGTCATGTCCTCCATGTGTCAAAATTGGAAAATGTCCCAAACCTATATCTAGCCTTAATGCTTATCTGAATTCCTTGGTCTCATCACTTCATTCATTTTTACCCTTATTATCATATTCTCATTGAAAATTAAAAATATTCCTTTTATTAAGCTTAAGCTCCCTTATGCTATCCACAAAGTCATGTGATGAGCCTCATATGCCCAAAGTCCTTGAAAAATCAAAAAAATGTTTATAATTATTAATATTAATATTTTTATATTAATATTTAATCCAATATTTAATTCATGAACTCATGTCAAATCATGGGCACGAATCTCAAACTAAGTGGAAAATTTAAAGGGTGGATGGAGGGTGCATATACATTTCGTGGGTTGAAAGTAAACGAAGGTTAATTATTGAAGTGGTCCTGGAATCCAAACCATTGTTTTGGTGTTGGAGCACGTGTTATTGCGTGATGCATTTTGGGGGTAAAAGTGGTGTGGGTTAAAACCGCTCCTCCCGAGTTCTGAAATAATATTGCAACCATTTATTATATGGTTTGGTTTCATAAATGAGTGGAATATGTACATGAACGGAAGATTTGGAAAATTGTTTATCCAAGGTTTTTACAGAAGTAAAATAAAGGATTAAAAATATTTTACCAAACATGGTTACAGTCATGGTTTTAAAAACCACGGGAAGCAAACAATAAATAGTTTTTCAAAACCATGGGCATGAATTAAAATATGGAAATTTAATTTTACACAATAAAAAATATTTGGGAATTATTTTTATTCAAATGTATTATTCCCAAATATTTAAGGAGAATATGGATAAATAAAATTAGATTTGAAAAAAACACAAGTGACATTTCAAAGAGGATGTGGCTATTAGTTTATGTAGCATTTAAGACTTATAGGATGATTTTCGGATGAACCAAAATGAATTTCAAAATTCAAAGGAGGTTATTGTCAAGCATGAAACCTAGAACATTAACCTTCTTCATTTTTCACACAGGTGTCACAGATTGGTAGATTCGAAGGAATCTTGGAGCCATATTTTTCAGTTATGATTTCATGTTTGAGACATGTTTTTGTGGCACGTATTCCATCCATCGTGAGATGAATTTGAAGAAACTGAGAGAGGGTTTTCTTTAGAACGAGCTTATCTACAAAAACCATTCTCGTATTTTACACAACTATTACGGTTTGAGAATTAGAGGTGGTTTTTTGAATCTTATTGTTTCTCCTAAAAGGTAGGAGATCAGTTAAAGCATGTCATGTTCTATTTGTAGCTGTTCCTATTTTGGAAAAGGGGTTGGAGTTTGAAATTGTGAGCTGGAAAGGGGACTTTAGTGCTATATATTTCATTGTAAAAGAGCAGAGAAAGGGGCGACTTTCAGCCAGGAAGGCGAAGGGACTGTGTGTAAATTTCTCAGAATGTCCTTATGAATTAATACAGTAGTATCATGCTTTTAATAGACGAGATTCATCATGGTGTATTCTTTAGTGTGTTTTCCTCTATTTTACATTCATTTCACTTCTGTCATTTCTTCTAAGCATAGATAAGAGTACATAATTGGAATTCATCCTTGATAGATGCTCCTTTCACATGGTTAATGAAATTGTTGTGTTTAATGATTACATATCTAGAATTCACTCTCTGTTAAGTGCTTTGTTCATTGTAGTCAACCTTATGTTATTTCTTCTAAAGTTACAACTGATAATTCATGTTTTTTTTATGTTCTCATTTGTAATGGGATTTTCTCTTTTATGTCTTTCCATCATTTGAAATACTATTTATTGTTGAAGGATATGCTTACTTTGTCTCTATTCCCTCAGGAGTACATTTGTTATATTAATATTCATAGTGTATCTTGGGATTTGAACCCATTGCAAAATGTTTTCTTCCTCTTGTTTGTTGTACCATACCTTTTGAAAACCTAAAAAAAACTATCCTACTACAGAATCTGACCTCTATGTGCTCATTGCCAAATATTTTTGAGTATTTTCAGTCTTTACATGTTTGAGAGAGCTCTCTCCAGTTGGAAGGTTCAAAATCCAACCTAAAGTTGGTTTTTAGGTTACCTTGGCATTTATTTGATGTAGCCCAAATAAATTACCGAGTTTGTCAACCTCTTATTTTCCAAGACTTCTTCTTCATAGTTTGTCAAAAATTATTCTAGGTTGTTCAAACCATGAAAAGTGGGAGGTTCCCTTACCTATGTACCAAACCACCTTACTTCAAACTCTATTCTTGTTCACATCCTTGTGGATACTTCATGTACTCTCTACTGCCAATTTTCCATACCTATATCTGAGTTTGAGGCACATGATGTAATGCTTATCCAACTGAGTACCCCATGTGTGGTTGGGTTGACATAATCTTCTTCTCGCATGGTAGTCATATATAGCTGATTTATTTCTTCCAAGTCCAAACATGTCACCTCTACAAACCTTTCTCCTTCAGAGGGGTCCAATGGTGCAATCACTTTTTATTCTCTTGATTCAAAGGTAATTTTCCATGTCTTCAGGTTGATCACAACCCAATTATCAAATGCCCATTCCAATACTAGTAATTTTGGGTAGGGTGTTGTGCCATATACTATTTCTATAACCTCGAAATCTGCCACAATATGCACTCCATCCAAGTTTACTATCACACCTTTAATTCTTCAAATTTGTAACCCTCTATGTTGATTTTCCAATTTCAACTGGACAAGTGAATACCCTAATGTGGGTTCCCCCATACACTACCATGTATTCTTAGGTAAGACATTCAATTCAGAGACTAAATAAAGTATGACATCCCCATATTGAAATCCCCAATGTTGGAATTTAACCTGAATTCCCAACTTTCTCTTCTTCTCATATGGAGATGATTAACTATATTCTGTTCTAACTTCCCTTCTACTTCAGTGATGCATATCTCTAGAAAATTATGTAAGACCTTAATGAATGATGGATCATTTAATATATTTACACATGACTATAGAAAAGTCTTTAGGTTACTTACTTTCTCTGACAGGTGTCCTTTGCTAGTGTGATCCATTGAGGGTGGCATATTGTGCATGGGATGATCCTGAGTTTGTTGCACAATTGATGTAGACACAATGATCTCTTTTAAATCTCATGTCTGGTCTCCTTAAACATCTCATTTTCTTTCTGCACGTCAAAATTCTTCTGTGGCTCAATGTTCTTCTTGACCCACTAGAGTTGAGATGGATCATGTTTTGTTGCATCAACTCTCGTCTTGACTCCTCCTTGAGAAACTATGTTGATGTTATTCCCATCATCCCTGTATTCTACAGAAATCCACGATATGTTCTAATTGTTCTGGTTCCTTTTTAATTGTATTTTTCCCAATAATGTTAAGTAGTCTTATGTCTTGTGGTCCACTATGCGATAATACATACATGTCGCAGGTGGAAGCGAATAGTCTCTTGCATAGTGTCCTATTTATTGAAAATTATGGTAGACTACTGGCCCTCCACCTCGTCCAAATCCTCATCTTCCCCTTCGTCCACCTATGAATCCACTTCTATCTCTATGTGTTGTATTATACTAGGGTATTTGGTTATATTGTGCGTTATTATATTGCGGATGCAAATTGTTGTATTGTGGTTGCGCAAGATTGAATTGTAGTTGTACATTATTGAAATGTAGTGTGTATTTCCCTGTCATAATCTCTACTTGCACCTTGTAGGTGTCTGAATTTATCTCTCTCATCAATTCTAGCGTTCTACAGTCCTTATCATCGTGACCCACTGATTTACAAAAAATGCAGTAAGAACTTTTTGGAATTGTTTTATACTTCTGCATCATTGAACAATGATATGGATCATGCCTGTGTGCCTTACAAATTTCACACCATGGTCCTTATGTAGGCAAGGGTTTTGGCACCCCATCTTTCAAGTACTGCACAAAGGTTGGAAATTCATTTTTATGGTGTCCTGATGTCCTACATAACATGCACTAGAAAACTTCTCTCTTCTCCTTTCCCTTGTTCTAGTTCAACTGAAATGTCTAATTCTTCAGATCCTCTTTCAACTCTTCTATTGTTGGATATGTCTGTTGATATTGTTTTTCTTCCATTTGTAGGGCTGCTTGCAGAGCTTCTTCCTGAGTTTGGAACTTCTTTTGTCTCAAAGGATACTTCAAGTGTGATAATAGTGATTTCACAAATAACTGCCTATGTTGCATGTCATTAATTGAGTATTTCAATATACCTTTTAGATGTTTAAACCTTTCATCAATATCCCAGACAGACTCACTTGGCTTCTTCCTGATCTCAATCATTTCTTTCATGTACTAGTATTGTGAACTTGGCTTCTAAATTTTTTTTACCAACAACTATTTTACCTCCATGACATTCTTTGGTGCTCTTGCTCCTTGTTGACTTTTGACATCAAGGCTCATGTACTAGTCTAGTGCGTGGTATCTGAATGTTATCCCCAACTAAATGAACTGTGTATCCTCTTTTATGACCTTCTTGACCTCCAAGATACTTTCACAATTGAATAAATTCTTCTGAGGGTCCTCTTACGCCTCACCACAAAACTTTGGTTATATGATAGTGGGATCTACTCCCACCATTTTGAAACTTCTTGAAATATCACTTCCGCATGGTGTAGATAGCTAAATTATACTTCCTGAACTTGTACCCTGAGTTTATTTTCCACTATTGGTCCCTTGACTGGCTGTACCTTTTCTACTAAAAATTGGTATTCTAAAATCTTGTGTTCCTTTAGGTGTATTAGTGACACATGGGGTTGCAGGTTCCACACTAACTATGATCTGAATTGGAGTTCTACCTTTTATTCCTGACCCTGGACCTATTTTTTTCCTTACATATGTTGCGCACAGGATTTCCTCAATATGATCCACAATCTACCTCTTATTCATCACTCTCCAATCCCTCTTTGTTGGCTATGGCCCTCTTTTTGTTATTCATATTATATTGGTAAGGTCTAATGTTGTGCGTCGTTCCATCTTTTTTCATTATCTTCTTTGTCTGGTCCTCATCCATCATGATAGGGTCCATTTCCTCCTTATGATTCCTCTTATCTAGATCTCTTTCCATATCTCATACTCTTGTTATTGCTTCCCCCCTTCCCCCATGCATGCAGGGAAGTCTAGTTTTGTGATTCCATGGTCATCACACATTTTCCATATACTAAAATCTTGATGGAAGTATATAGTGATATTTTGTAGCTACCTCTGGGTCCCTTTATAATTTATTGCTCTGCAACAATGTACAACTTCACAATATCAACTGCATATCTAGTGATAAACCCTGCAATAATATTGTCCAACCAAAAATCTATCGCGCACATAAATTTATTATTGAATTGTTGCAACTTCATGATCTACATAGGATGCCACTCTAGATATATTATCTAAATTGTAGGATGGTTATCCTTCCACCTAAATAACCACTCATGTAAAATAAGTGAAAATTCACAGAAAAATACTTCATGTAATTCGCTAAATGTATATCTGTCGAGATATTTGTGTGGTGCATATTTAAAGTTTTTGTTTTCCTTCTGTGAAAAATTGAGTTCCTTTGCCCATAACCATATTTCAATCTCCACCTTTCTTGTATTACATGGCCTGAACATTCCCTTCTACTCTCTCATCCCCTGCGTTGTTTTTCAACAGTTCCCTTCCAATCTATCTAGACATTTCTTCAAACCGACAATGAAACTGATTGTTGGACATTTGGGCTGACCCAACTTCTGATCTCAAAGGTTTCCAATAAAACCCTCAAACTGCACACATATTTAACAATCTAATATCACCCAAGATAGTTTATGGGGGACTACAAGACTTAGATGTCTGTAGTCAGGGAAGGGATTGGGAATGTGATCTGTTCCTTTTGCTTATGAATCATATTTGTTATTCATTCATCTAGATATAGTATTCATTAATCAAGGAAACTATGCATGCATGTTGTCATAATCTAAGATAAATATCCATCCATTAACTGATAAAAAGCATAAATAATAAACAACCATTCACACACATTTAAAAAATAGGGCTATCGTGGTTCACCCCTCCTGGGGATATGTCCACAAAGATTTGTCTCTCAGGCTCTTTTAGCACTCTGTAAATTTGTTTAGTTGACAAAACAAATGACAGAGGTAGCCTACAAACCACTTTAGAGATGGGTACTAGCCTGCTCATCTCAGAGAAGGATCTCTCTTGTCACTTAGTCTTTAATGGATGAGTTTTCTTTAACAAATCACTGACTAGGTTTTGTTGCTTTGGAGGGTTTTTTATAATTTTGTTGGCAAGGAAGGGGAGGGACACTTAGGGATATGGATTCAAACTTTTGAAATGAATGGAAGCACTGATTGGTCGGTAGAATTATCCATAGGATAAAGGATAAATGAGGCGATAAATACTAGTTGTAAATTGTAAATTTGTAGAGTGTAACAATAAAGGAAAAACATATAACTGTATCATAGAATTAAATAAATGAGTCTTGACTTAGTTATGAATAACTTAACAAAGATTAAATTTCTTAATCCGAGAGCATCACAAGATGAATTATGGGAATTTAACTGTCCAATTTAAACAGAAGACATTGTAAATGGAATAAAAAATATAGGAAATACATACAAAGAGAGAAGACAAAACTCAAACCACCACCATTAGAATATTTTCATGGAAACTTCAAGACTTATCCATGTGTATTCTATTCAGCTTCAGAAAATTACATTCGAGTTCCAAATAGCTAAAATCATGCCCTTGCACTTCTTCCAACCCCTAATACATTTGGAACTCCTAATTTTCTTAGGAGATTCATCCCTAACCTGGCTGAAATCATAAAGCATATTACTAACATGCTTAGAAAAGGAAGTGAGATAAAGTGGAATCCTGAAGCCATAAATTCATTTGAATATATTAAAGTGGCATTGACCAAAGCCCCAGTTTTGGCCAGTCCCAATTTTGCAAAAGACGTTATATTGTTTTCTTTTGCCTCAGAACACACCATTGCTGGTGTTTTATTACAAAAGGATGAACAAAATTTTGAGAGGCCTATAGCATACTACAACAGGACATTGAGGGATTCCCCATCAAAGTATGATATGATGGAAGAGAATGCATATGCATTGGTCAAGTCCCTAAAATATTTTAAAGTTTGTACCTTGCATTCCCATACTGTTGTTTATGTGCCCAACAGTTCGTTGAAGGGCATTTTGACTCAACCTGATCCTGAGGGTAAAAGGGACAAGTGGATAGTTGTGTTGTTAGAATATGACCTTGAGATCAAAACTACAAATTTTATCAAGGGGTTGAGAATTGCAAAGCTGATGGCACAGTCAAATTGTGAATTATGATTAATTGGGTTGGTTTTCATTGATGCCAACCCTTGAAGAAAGTCTCGTAACGAATTCTGGTACCACAATGGTTTGGGTAATTGACCCAATTTTGTTTGATGTATAATGGTATGAGTTTTGATATATTTTTAGGTAGTACTATTCCATATGGATAGTACATGTCATGCAATTTTCGACGATATGTGGAACGTCACATAACTCCTCATGGTTAGAGATTTATGACCATTTGAAGTTGGAGAAAGGTTTGGGTAATGGACCCAAGTTTGTTTGATGGATAATGGTATGAGGTTTGATATTTGCAGGTAATAATATTCTAGATGGATAGTACATGTCATTCCATTTCCATTGGTATGGGGGACGTCACATAAGTCCTCACAGTTAGAGAGTTATGGCCATGTGAAGTTGGATAACCCTCATGAGTCATCTAGAAGCCCCCAAAGGTAAAAGTAGTCAAAGTGGTTTAAGAGACTTTAGAAGTTAGATAATAAACTGAAGTGATGAGTGTACTATAAGTCAAAGTGAATACAAAAAAAATTATTTAAATAATAAAGTTAATGGAGAAATTACTAAGTTAATAAGTGGTTAGAGGTGGGTTAAACCTAAAATAAGGAAAAAGGGTTAAGATGGTTAAAAGGTAACCCCTTGAGGAAGCTACATGAAAGTATAAATAAGAGGAAAGGCTCTCTCAATTTAATCACACTTGAGAATATTGAATATATACAAGTTACTGAGGTAACCAAAGGATATCTAAGCCGAATTTCAGAGGGAAGGTGAAGTAAACAAGGATGGAATTCAAGGGAGGATAAATTATTTTGATGATGCTTTCTAAGGTATGTTATTTACGGGTCATCTCACCATTTTCACAATAATGTTTTTTCTTGAATGACTCAGACTATGAAATTGGGAGTAAATTAAGAAAACATATCCAAGTAGTTGTGATTCAAATTCCAGCTTGTGGGTCATTGTATTTTTCGAGTTGCACATCGTGGAAAATAGGGTTTGTGGCTAGTCTCGAAACTAGTCTAAAACAAGTGTTTCGAGTAAAAACGTCACAAATTCTTCATAATAGATCCAAATTTAGTAAGACCAAATGTATTGGTTAGAGTACAGTCTGTATTATTCTGTATACAATTTTCAGATCCATACAACAAATATTTCGTGATGGTTATGCTCTACAAGTTCACTCTCTAGAATAAGTCAAAATTCAACAAGGTATGTCATTTTTTCTATAAATCCTTTTCTGAGAGGTTCCAAGTAGTGAAATATAGAGGAATTGCATAAAATACATTGAATAACATTGTGTACCATTGTTATATCTTTATTCATTATAGGTACTTAGTTATGATTATTGCAAGTTAGGGCTTTTTACTAATCCAAAATTATTCATGTGAGACTAAAGTAAAGTTTGATGAAAATGCTAGTATCTTGTTGTTAAAGTTAAGGAAGGTTTGCAAGTATGTGATCATATACACCAAGTCTATTACAGAGTTTCAAATTAGATTTGGATGATGAAATTGATAAGGGATTTTGGTTGAGGTACATGTTGGGTACATGGTTGAGACAAGTAGTTGATGAGTTGGCACATACATGAGGTATAGTTGATGATGTTGGTACATCTTGATATGTCATAGTTTATGTGTATTTGATGCATCATTGGTACATATTTGGTGCATGGTTGATGCACTCGTTGATGGTAGAGGTTGAGGTATAGGTTGGTGTATGGTTGATGCACTTGTTTATGGTACATGTTCATTACAGGTTGTTTGGTGTAGGTTGATGCATGGTTGATGCACTTGTTTATGGTACAAGTTGATTACAGGTTGATTGGTATAGGTTGTTACAATGTTATATCTCACAGTGATAGTGTGACAATGGTTCCATTATTGAACTTCTACGTCACATGGTTGTACGAGGCAAGGATAGGTGGTTGTAGCCACCTTCTGGTTGTAGCCTCCTTCTGGTTGTAACCAGAGAATTGGGGAGTTGGAGCTTCCTTGAGGTTGTAGCTTGAGAAACTAGGGGGTTGGAACCTCCTTCCAGTTGCAGCTAGAAAACAAAGGATGTTGTTTCTTCCAATGAATGTAGTTCTTCAAGACATATAAGAAAAATCATTCTGTGGTTTTCTCTCACTTTGGGTTTCCACGTAAAAACATAGATGTACTGTGTATGTGTATGATTGCTCATTTGTTCATTGTTTATTTACTCTGCAATTATTGGATGATAATGATACACTGATATAACACTTTCATTATATGGTTAAAAAGGACTATTACTGAATCACCCCCCCTCTCTGTAATCCAACACTTGGCATCAGAGCAGGTTCCTTTTGAAATCAGTTTAATCACTAAAAGGTAGATCATGGAGAGAAACAACATGTATAAAAATTGAATACCACAGTTTGATGGACATAAGTATGCATTTTGGAGAAGAAGGATGTAAACATATATATATGCACAGGGATTTGAAATTTGGAAATCAGTTGTAGATGGATACAAAGAACCAACAGTTTCGTCGACAAATGAAACAACAACAAAACTTAGGAAAAATAATTCCAAAGCCACAAATCTACTTCTAAATGGTCTTTGTGAATCATTTTACACCAAAGTTATACATTGTAAATATGATAAATAGATTTGGGACAAGCTTCAAAATATTTATGAAGGATATTCAAAAGTCAAAGAAGCAAAGCTTAAAACTTACAGAGGTCAGTTCGAACAACTAAATATGAAGGAAGATGAGAATATTGCAGCTTACTTCTTACGAGTCGATGAAATAATAAATGAAATCATAGGATTGGGAGAATAAATTAAAGAATCTGCAATTGTTCAGAAGGTACTAAGATCTCTCCATATGATATTTGATACTAAGATATCATTACTAGAAGAAAGAGAAGATCTAGACTTAATAAGCATGGGAGAACTACATGGAATATTCACAGCATATGAAATGAGAACAGAACAGGAAAATCCAGATATAAAAGAAGCATCTTTCAAAGCATCCAAAAGATCAAAGAAAAAGGGAAAGCAAAAGGAAAAAGAACATAGCAGCAACAGTGACATCTCGGAAGATGATGAATAAATGGCCAACTTTGTCAGAATATTGAACAAGGGAACCAACGATAGATATAAAGGTAAGTTTCCTTTGATTTGTTTTAATTGTGATGGTATTGGTCATTTTTCTAAAAAATGTCCTCATAAGAAAAATTAGAGGAATGATGAATATTACTCAAATAACAAACAAACATATAAAGGAAAAAGAACCACAAAGAAAGTTTTCAAGAAAATCTTATGCACCAAAGAAGACTTCCCATCATTAGATGAAGATGAAGTCAGTGACAGTGCGACAAAAAGAGTTATATTCAAGGCAGTAGAAGAGTCTGATAAATAAGACACCGAAGAGGAATATGAAGAGGCTGAAGAATAAGATGAAGAGGCATAAGTTGACTACTGAGAAGAATTGTTGTGTTCCATAGAATTTATAAGAAGAGAAAATAATAAAAACAAGCACTACAAGCGGAACTAGACAAGAAAGAAGACACTCGGGAACTAGAAAAAATGATCACAACTTTGAAGGTTCAAATAGAAGAAGATAAAAGAGTTGAATAAGAACTCAAAGAATAGCTAGAAGAAAGAGATAGGATCATTGGAAATTTTGAAGCAGAGATTGTCACATTAAGAAAGGATATTCAAAAGAAAAATATGCAGAACAACTCAAAAGTTTTAGATGACATTATCAAAAGTCAAAAAACTCATCATGACAAGTCCGGACTTGGATACAATCAGACAGAAAAGGGATCAAGCTTCAAAACAACATAAAAAGAAACATATCGAAAAAACTATGCAGAAACAATCAAACAGGATAGGAATATATACAAGGAAGATTATAGGGACTATAACACACTTTCATACTGTAATGATCTGATACCAAACTGCAACGCCCCCATTCTGGGTCGGGCAGGCGCTACATCGCAGAATAACAATCTCATACTTAATTCTATATATAAGACATGCATATAAGAAAATGAAACACATTTAAAACTCAGAGTAACCATAAGAATTACTGCTATTATAAATAATCAATGGCTTTAACATTAATTCATATCCACAAAAGAATACATGATAAATATAAATACATAGATTTGCAGAAAAGTAATTACAACATCATCTGGTACTTATCTTTGAAACGATGGTAATTCCACCAACCAGGTGCAGGCCTTCCATGAACCTCCCAACCTTAGACCACACTTCTCATCAAGCTCCACCCCCAAGTCAAGGAATCCTAGGATAGGCTGAGGTTATAGGGAAAACAAAACAGAACAACTGGAAGGATTCTTCCCAGGATGCCATCTTACGCCCACTACTCCTGGACTCTCATTCCCCACATGCCTGCTCCAACACGGGAGTATACACCTTCTTTGTCACCTAGACAGTCCTTCAACTACTAACCTCCCTTGCCTTGGGTTTCAACAGCAGGCTGGATCAAGAAATCTCAGAGACTGAAGATGTTACTAGACACTCTCTGGAAGAAACCACTTCCCAAAAAACTCTCTCACCTGGAGAGAGATGCTCACAGACCTGACAACCTACCTCTTCCAATAAAAATCACCTCCCTCACCTGGAGATAGATTACACACAGGATAAGCAAGAACTCACACTAGCCAGTAAGCCACGCACAGTCCAGCACTGCGTGGCCACAACATCCAACTGGGAAAACATACATGGGCTTCCCAAATAGGCTCAGCAATCATGAAATGGACTCACAGGCTTGGTTTTGGGATTGCACCAAGGGTATAGAGATTCCACACACAGGCTCAAACTGTTCCGGCAAGGAATGCACCAACTTCCTTAGGAATCAACATAGGCTTTTTGGCTTTTGGGGATGCATGGTTCAGAAGATGCATGAGGTCTCTTGTAGAGGTCGGACTAGTTCACGCTCAGACGGTCGGGTAGAATGGAGGAGGAACTCCCACCATGGTTCATCTCAGCCATTTTATTTGCATGGGCTTGGGTTGACACTTGTCACCCATGAAGCTGCATGCTTCCATCAGCATGCATTACTCCCACCATTTGGAATTCACATGTCATTCCAAAAGAACTTAGGATAAAAACATATTACTCACATGGTCTTTTTGGAATAATATTAAAATATTTTTCCCAAGGACTTAATCCCATAGGCTTAACCCCTAGGCCCAACATCTATCCCCTCTTCCCACCTTCCAACCCCTGATCCCTTACCCACTCTGTGGAAGTTTAGTCCCCCATCACTCATTCATCGTGGTCGGTCTGCACACGACGGTGTTTATATTTTTATTAATAATGTGCATAGAAACATGTACAAAATCAGGCTCTTGGCCTTCAACACTTAGGCTCTCTGACCTAATAATCACATAAGCCCACCATGTTATATTAACTTCGCTCACCGGACTACAAAAAATATTTACAATTCATTTCATAACCAAGATTTACAACTGGGCTCGGCCTTGGGGACATTACAGGGACACTCCTCCACCGAGAAGATTCATATTTTAGAATCAACAACCGACAAATAGGCCTTACGAAGAATAAGGATTCAGAAGAGAAACTCCTTTCAGAAGATATTCAAATCCTAGGTATCAAAATCCACTGGACCTTTACAAGCTTTATAGCTCGATTCTGGAGCTGTTTTATTTTCCTATCTAATATGCGCACATGATGCACTTGCAGGACACCTTCTGGTTCCACCTGAATTACATTCCAATCGATAACACGATTAGCATCAGGTATATATTTATTAAGCAATGAAACATGAAACACATTATGTACAATCATAGATGCAGGTAATGCAAGCATGTATGCAACTGGCCCAATCCTTTCCAGGATTTCAAATGGCCCACAAAATCTTTCTACCAACTTGGCGCAACTTCCCAGCTTGAGGGAACTACTGTTAGTTTTCTTCCTGTCCTGGGCAGCTTTCAAATTCTGCTTATTTTTTATCATTTGGTCCTCCATCTCCTTGAGAAACTCTGGCCCAACTACTGCTCTATCAATTGGATTATCGCATCTCACTGGAGTGTTGCACTTTCTTCCATAAGGTGCTTCAAATGGGTTCATCTTCACCGATGCATGATACCCATTATTGTAGGCAAATTCTACCAAATGCAACTAGTCTTCCCATCTTGATGGTTTGTCCATCAAATACATTATCAGCATGTCCTCTATTACTCTGTTCACCCTCTTTGTCTGTCCATCAGACTCGGGATGATAAGCTATAGTAAAATTCAGATTCGTTCTGAATCATTTGAACAGTCCTTTCCAGAAATTCGAGGTGAATTTTGAGTCCCTATGAGACACAACCATTTTAGGAATTTTGTGTAAGCGTGCCACTTCTTTGAAGAAGATATCAACAACATTTGTTTCTTTGTGAGTGGTTTTCAGTGGAATAAAATGGGCAGCTTTTGTAAGCTTGTCCACCACAACCATGATTGAATCATGTTGCTTGCTTGTTCTGGGCAATCCTGTAATAAGATCCATGGTCACCACTTCCCACTTCCACTCAGGAATGGTCAAAGGCTGCAACAACCCTACTAGGTGCCTATGCTTATCCTTAACTTTCTATCACTCCATACATCTAGCGATGTATTTAGTGATCTCTCTCTTCATACCCGACCAAAAGTAATGGCTTTTGACTGCTTCCACAGTCTTCTGATATCTAGGGTGTACAACACAAGTCACATTATGCATTTCTTTTAGAATCGCAAGTTTCAATTCCTGGACATTGGGTATATACACTCTGTCTTTATACAAAAGTAATCCATCCGCTTCCAAGGTGTAACTTTCCCTTTTCTGTGGCATTTCACTCTGTTGTAGCTTTGCTACCAAATCTCTATACTGCAAATCTACATTTGCAACTTTCAAAATTCTATCTTTAATATCAGTCCTGTACATGCTAATGGTTGTAGCATGTAAGTCATGCACTTTTTTGTTGAGTGTATCAACCACCTTGTTTTCCTTCCCTTTTATATGCTTGATATCAAAGTCGTATTCACACAAAAGCTCCAGCCACCTACTTTGTCTAGCGTTTAAAGTTGACTGATCAAACAAATATTTCAGAGAGTTGTGGTATATTCTCAATTTGAATCTCCTTCCCATGAGGTAATGTCTCCATTTCCTCAGAGTGTGGACGATTGTTGTCAGTTCCAAATCGTGAGTGGCATAATTCTTTTCATGCTCTTTCAGCTTCCTGGACTCATAACATATTACAAATCCATCTTGGCCGAGAACTCCTCCCAACCCTTCCTTACATTCATCTGTGCACACCATGAAATCCATATTTGGATCTGCAATCCTCAAGATTGGAGTGTTGGTTAGTTGTTGCTTCAATCGCTGGAAACTATTCTCACACTCTTTAGTCCACTGAAACTTTTTCTCCTTTCTTTGCAAGGAAGTGATAGGATGAGCTATCTTTGAGAACCCTGCTATAAATCTTTTGTAATAGCCTACTATACCCATAAAGGATCTAACTTCCACCACATTCCTTGGCACTGACTATTCTCTAATGGACTCAACCTTCTCAGGATCCACAACGATCCCTTCTTCTGAAATAATGTGCCCCAAGTAATGGATATGCCTTTGATAAAATGAGCATTTGCTCAATTCGGCATACAGTTGGTGTCCTCTCAACAATTGCAGCACAAGTCTCAGGTGTTGTTCATGCTCTTCCTCTGACTTGGAATACACCAAGATGTCATCCAAGAAGAGTATGACAAACTTGACTAAATAGTACCTGAATACACCATTCATCAAGCACATAAAAACAACAGGTGCGTTTGACAGTCCAAATGGCACCATTGTGAACTCGTAATGACCGTACTTTGTTCTAAAGGCAGTCTTTATGATGTCCTCATCCTTTATTCTTACCTGGTGGTATCCTAATTTGAGATCTATCTTCAAAAATATTTTTTCACCCTTCAACTGATCGAAAAGATCATCGATCCTCGACAGAGGATACTTGTTCTTGACAGTTACCTTGTTCAATTGTCGAAAATCAATGCACAACCTCAATGTCCCATCCTTCTTCTTCATGAACACGACCGGAGCACCCCAAGGTGACATGATGGGTGAATGTACCCCTTCTTCAGAATCTCTTCAAGCTACAATTGCAACTCTTTTAGCCCTGGCGTACTCATTCTATAAGGAGCTTTCGACACTGGGGCTACTCTAGGAATCAAATTTATAGAAAACTCGATGTCTCTTTTTGGAGGTAGTCCAAGTACCTCCTGAAATACGTCCTTGAATTCTGTGAGTACATCAAGGTCTCCAATCCTTGAGACTTAATCTCTAGATTCTTTCTCCACACGGGCTGCAAATAATTGGTAGCCTTTTCTGTAGCACTTGTTCAGCAGCATGGCTGAGATTTCTCTAACAGCCACAGCTATAGGAATCCCTTGGACTATTTTCCGATTCCCCTCCTCATCCAGGCATGTAAACCTCTTGTTACAATATTCCAGGAGGGCATGGTGCTGATCCACCCAGTCCATTCCAATTAAACAGTCATAAGAGCCTAAAGGCAGAATATTCAATTCAACCTTCATGCTCAGTCCTTTCATGTCCACAGGATAGGACTCCACCAACTCAACGAATTTCCTCTTGGTTCCTATAGCCAACTGTACTAACCAAGACTTTTCATGTTTTCTTCTTGATAAATGAAAACTTTCCACAACCCTAGGATCTACATAACTATGGATATCCCCTGAATTGATTAAAACATTAAATGGTTCGTTGTTAATCATACCTTCCACTTCAATAATGTGCGATTGAAATTCTTCTTGCTTGTTGTCTAGGGCTACATAGATAATTGGCATTCTACTACCCATATCATCCACTATTTTATCTTGCTGAACATTATGGACAGTTCTTTCTTTGCCATTTTTATGGGGACAATCTATGTATTTATGGTTCCCTTTACAGCCCCAACATTGAATGGGCATATGTCTCTGCCTTTGTTCCTTCTTAAACTTCCTCTGGTCATCCCAAGCTTTCCGAAAAGGAGTCTTTTCTCTTTGTTGTGCATATAAGAATTTATCCCTTCTTATTGTTTCTTCCATAGTCTTAGGGTCATCATACTAAATCTTATCACCAATGGTAGGTGGCAGTCCACTTAAATACCTCTGAATCTTGACAACCTCATCTTTGATGAATGGAACATACTTCAGTAGTTCCAAGAAACTTCGTTCGTATTCATCAATGGTCATGCTGCCTAGCTTGAGTTTGAAGAACTCCTTCATCTTTCTGTCATATATATTTTAGTCAGGTATTTCTTCTCAAAATATCCCTTGAACTCCTTCCAAGTGACATCCTTCTCTCTCATGTGTTGCACCTGCACAAACTAATCCCACCACATGAATGCTTTTCCTTTCAATTGATGCATCGCAATTCTTCCTTTTGCATGAGCAAAATAATTCTACAGTTGGAAATATTTCCTCATGCCAACCAACCAAGTTTCAGCATCTTCCTCCTTCTTATGTTCTCCATTGAACATTGAAGGCTTGATCTTGTTCATCTTTCCCTTCAATTCATCCACTCCAGATCTCCGGTGTTTTCTGGTAGGGGACAGGCTTGAACTACTGTGTGCTTCCCTATTGGAATTCTTTGGGGAGCGATGATGATATCTGCTAACACTCCTTGATCTTATTTTCCTCACAGGGGTCCTGCGACTCTCTGTCTTGCTTGAGTCACTCTCCTTTTCCAATTTATTTTCTATTCTTTCTAGACTCTTCAACATCCTTAATTTGAATTGACCCTGCCTATCCCTGACTTTCATGATATTTCAGCTATTGGCTCAACGAGCCTGGGCATCTTTCTGCAATCTTTTAATGAGTTTCATCATATGTCCTTCCTTATCCATCTTTTTTTTTTTCCCATTAGAGTTTGATCCTTAAATTCCCAAGTTGACATCCCTTCCTATCCTTTCATCCTATGTTTCAGAGGCAATCTAAACCTCTTCCATTTCTATACTCGTCTATTCTAACACCCATTGAACTCTACACACACAACGTGTAGTCAACCGGATTTTGTCAAGCCATATCCCTTAATAAAACCCACAACATTCATAACCAACGTGAGTGAGAAAACATTTTGACTTCACAAAGTTTTATGAGCTCTGACGGCTCTGTGAACTTCGGGACTTTGGGAATTCAAGTTTCGAGGTTTTGGTCCACGAGGCTCTCACACTCGCTTTCAGGACTTCTAGCTTCAGGATCTCGGTACCTGAGATTTCACGATGCAGTGGCTCCCAACCCCATGTCACTCCAAGTCCCGAATTCTGAAATTTCGATTTACTTTACTCTCTAGGCCCACATCACAGTTGTCACCCCTAACCATGGTGGTGTATGGTACATTTAGGAGGGTCCACGTCACCTTCAGTGATGTCATCGGGTCCCACCATTCTCTCTTGTCTTCGCAACTCGCTGGCACGTGGTACACACCCATGTGTCCATGTCCATTCCAAGGCAATCCAACGATTAGAATTCTCTCATATCTACGATGCAGATATTTTTTACGTTTTGGGGTTTTGGGCATCGAGAGTTCGTGCATCCACACATCTCAAAAATCTATTTGCCAATATTATGAAATTACTGTCTACTCTTCCACTTGATCCAATGGTCAAGTTCCTCTCCTACGATCTACAATGTAGATCATTTCGGAATTTTGGGTTTCGCTATTTCGCAACTTGAGAAAACAAGGTTCTTCCCCTTTGGTTTCCTGAGTGTTGAAATGCCATCTGGCAGCCACATGTCCCCCCGATGGATGGTCCCGACGAATTTGGGATTTTGTGTATCACGATTTCCACATTCCTGTGCAATTTGAAAGGGTTTTTAAACCATGCGCATGTTTTCTAGATTTGATGGTCATGAGGGTTCTCCTTTTCCCTGAACAGATCCTATGGCTCCAACACTTCTGGTGTGGAGTCCTCTCTCCCTATGGCCAGATGCCACCCCGACTGCGGTTTCATAACACCACTACACCTATTGAGTTGGTAACATAGTCAGGTAACTCTTTGACACTCAGGAGCATTCAAAGGTCCGAAATTGGTCCTCCAGACACAATTTCTCCTCGAACCCTTGGTCCAAAGACCACTCAACGAGCCCATCTAGGCTCAACGTTGAAACCTTGGCTCTAATACCAAACTGTAACACACTTTCATACTGTAACAATTTGATACCAAACTGTAACGCCCCCATTCTGGGCTAGGCAGGCGCTGCATCGCGGAATAAGAATCTCATACTTAATTCTATATATAATACATGCATCTAAGCAAATGAAACAAATTTAAAACTCAAAGTAACCATAAGAATTACTTCTATTATAAATAATCAATGGCTTTAACATTAATTCGTATGCATAGCAGAATACATGATAAATATAAATACACAGACAAGTAGAAAAGTAATTAAAACATCATCTGGTACTTATCTTTGAAACGGTGGTAATTCCACCAACCAGGTGCAGGCCTTCATCGAACCTCCCAGCCTTAGACCACACTTCTCATCAAGCTCAGTAGTGGATCACCCCCAAGCTGGGACTAAGCTCCACCCCGAAGGAAAGGAATCCTATCCTAGGCTGAGGTTATAGGGAAAACATCACAGAACAACTGGAAGGATTCTTCCCAAAATGCCATCTTATGCCCACTACTCCCGGACTCTCATTCCCCACATGCCTACTCCACCCAAGGAGTATACACCTTCTCTATCACCTAGACAGTCCTTCAGCTGCTAACCTCCCTTGCCTTGGGTTTTAGCAACAGTCTGGATCAGGTAGTCTTAGAGACTGAAGCTGGTGTTGGACACTCTCTGGAAGAAACCACTTACCAACAAACTCTCTCACCTGGAGAGAGATGTTCACAGGCCTGACAACCTGCCTCTTCCAACAACAATCACCTCCCTCACCTGGAGAGAGATTATACATAGGGTAAGAAAGAACTCACATTGGCTAGTAATCCACACACAGTCCAGCACTGCGTAGCCACAACAACCAATTGGGAAAACAGACATAGGCTTCCAAAACAGGCTCAACAATCATGAAATGGACTCATGGGTTTGGTTCGGGATTGCACCAAGGGTACAAAGATTCCATGCACAGGCTCAAACTATTTCGGCAAGGAATGTACTAGCTTCCTTAGGAATCAACACAACATTTTTTGTTTTCAAGGATGTACGGTTCAGAAGATGCACAAGGTCTCTTACAGAGGTCGAACCGGTTCACACTTAGACAGTCAGGTAGAATGGAGGAGGAACCCCCACCATGGCTCATCTCAACTATTTTATTTGCATGGGCTTGGGTTGACACTTGTCACCCGTGAAGCTACATGCTTCCATCAACATGCATTCCTCCCACCATTTGGATGTCACATGTCATTCCAAAAGAACTTAGGATAAAAACATATTACTCACATGGTCTTTTTGGAGTAATATTAAAATATTATTCCCAAGGACTTAAGCCCCTAGGCTTAACCCCTAGGCCCAACACTTATCCCCTCTTCCCACCTTCCAGCCCCTAATCCCTTACCCACTCTGTGGAATCTTAGTCCCCCATCATTGATTCATCGTGGTCGGTCTACACGCGGCGGTGTTTATATTTTTATTAATAATGTGCATAGATACATGTACAAAATCAGGCTCTTGGCCTTCAACACTTAGGATCTATGGCCTAATAATCACATAAGCCCACCAAATTATATTAACTTCACTCACCATCCTATAAAACATAATCTTCTAAGTGTGTGTCAAATGTGTGACTAAGGTCATAAAGTTACTTTTGATTCACAAAAGTGCGAGATAAGAAAAGAAGGCTCAGGAAAATTGATTGCAACAACTGCAAGAACTTCAAGCAACATATATGTAATAAGTGAAATTGGATATGAAAAGTGTTGTCTAGAAAAATAATATGAAATTTGGCTATGGCACAAAAGAATGGGTCACATACATTTTGATAACCTTGTCAAAGTCAACAAAAAGGAAGCAGTTAGAGAAATGCCCCTGATTGTGAAACCAACCAACACTTTATGCAAGCATTGTCAACAAGGAAAGAAAACAAAGACCAGGTTTAAATCAAAAGAATATTTAAGGACAAGACCACTAGAAACTGTGCATACTGATCTAGTTGGACCAACTAAAACAAAGGGTTTAAAAGGTGAGAAACACTTTATGTTATTAGTTGATGATTATACAAGAATGACTGTAGTTTTCTTTCTTAGGAATAAGTCAAAATATTTTGAAAACTTCAAGGTCTAGAAGGAAATGGTTGAAAATGAAATGGATTCAAAAATAAAATGTTTGAGATATGATAATGGATGAGATTTCACTTCAAAGGAATTTATGGACTACTGCAACATGCATGGAATAAAAAGGCAATTCTCCGTTGCTAGGAAACCTCAATAGAATGGAGTTGTTGAAAGAAAGAACAAGTCAGTAAAGGAAATGGTTGAAACAATGTTAATGGATTCCAAATTGACAGATATATTTTGGACACATGCAGTGCATACAACGGTTCACATTCAAAACAAAGTAATGCTCAGAAACAACACTGAAAAAAATACCTACAAGCTAGGGAAAGGAAGACCAACAAATGTGAAGCACTTCACAGTATTTGGAAGAAAATGCTACATCAAAAGAGAAGATGGTAGAATGGGAAAGTTTGACTCTCATGTGGACAAAGGAGTACTTTTTGGTTACTCAAGTACAAGGAAAGCATACAAGTGTTACAATTTAAGGTTGCACAAAAATGTGGAAATGATCAATGTAACGATTGATGAAACAGGTGGACGAGAATTAAAGGAAGAAGAAAATGAATCAATGGAACAACTTTATGAAGAAGAAGTAGAAGATGAAGAAGAAGTAGAAGGGGAATATGAAGAGGATTAGATAGAAGTAGAAAAGGAAGTTCATCAAGTGCCTCCAAAGACACCTAGAAAAGGAGTACAGAAGAATCATCCTTCAAATCAAATTATCATAAACAAATATGCATGAGTTGAGACTAGAAGAAGAATCCATTCACCAGAAAAAACGCACCTAGTACTCTCATCTACGATTGAACCAAACAGTTTTGAAGAGGCCAGCAAGGATAAATTTTGGAATAAGGCCATGGATGAAGAATTGGATCAAATAGAGAATAATGACACTTGGGAATTGGTTCCAAGACCAAAGAATAAGAATGTGATTGGCACAAAGCTAGATTGGTATGTAAAGGATATGCACAGGTTGAAGGAATAAAATTTGAAGAGACATTTTCTCCAGTTTCCATAATGGAAGTAATACAAATTCTCCTAGATTATGGATGCTCCAAAAATATTAAAGTGTATCAAATGGAAGTGAAATGATCTTTTCTGAATGGGGAACTTGAAGAAGAAGTCTACATTGAGCAAACAAAAGGATTTCAATTGTCAGAGAATGCATATTATGTGTGTAAATTGAAGAAGGCATTGTATGGTCTAAAACAGGCTCCTAGAGCATGGTACTCTAGACTGGATAAATATCTACAGTAGGCAGGCTTCAAAAAAGGAACTGTAGAAAACAACCTCTACATCAAGGTAACTCAAGATAGTATTTTATTAATTGAAGTTTATGTTGATGATATTATTTTTGGAAGTATTGATGACAGGTTAAGCCACAAATTTGCAAAGGATATGCATAATGAATTTGAAATGTCATTACTTGGAGAACTATCCTTCTTTCTAGGTCTTCAGGTACGTCAAAGAAACCAAGGAATTTTTATTTCTCAAACTAATTATATCAAAGAAATGCTAAAGAGGTTCGGAATGGAAGATTGAAAACCAGTTACCACTCCTATGAAAACCAATTGCAAGTTGAGAAAAGATGATGATTCAAAGTATACAGAGCAGAGGAAATACAGGTCAATGATCGATAGCTTAATATATGTAACAACATCCAAACTGGATGTAATGGAGGTAGTTGGACAAGTGGCATGATTTCAAGTAGCACCAAAGGAATGACATGTATTATAAGTGAAGAGGATTTTCAGATATCTCAAAGGAACATAAGAGTTTGGATTATGGTATCAAAAATAAAGGATCAATAACTTATTGCCTACACAAATGCAGACTGGGAAGGTTTCACTGATGATCGACGAAGCACTAATGGAGCAATGTTCTACTTGGGTGACTGTTTAGTATCATGGTTAAGAAAGAAACAATCATTTTTATCCTTATCTACATCCAATGTATAGTATATTGCAGTAGCAACATGTTGTACACAGGTTCTATGAATGAAACAAACTCTGAAAAATATATAGGTTGATTATGATGAACCCATTCCAATCTATTGTGATAATACAAGCATCGTCAGTATCTCAAAGAACCCGGTGGTGCACTCCAAGATGAAGCACATTCCAATAAAGTATCACATTCTACAGGAACCAGTTACATAGAACACCATTAGAATTGAATATGTGGGAACAAAATCACAAGTGGCAAACATATTTACAAAACCACTTCCACGGGAATCCTTTGAGTATCTACGCCAGAGATTCAGAGTAATTTCTACTCCAAAATGAATGATTTTGAATGCTTATCTTATATGTATTATATCTACATGAGGAAGAACCATAAAGAGGACAGTTCAAGTTGGAATATTAGTTTCAGGAAGAGTTCAGTCAGGGGGAGTATCCCCAAGGATAGTTCAGTTAGGGGGAGCAACCTCGAATGGAAATATACCTTTGACATTGATGACAAAGGGGGAGAGATTTATCTGATGCAAAGGTAAATGTAAAGGTAAAGGTAAAGGGGGAGAATGAGTGACATGAATTTAGTATTGAGTCAAGGGGTTTCCATCAATGCCAAAGGGGGATATTGTTGATTAATTGGGTTGGTTTTCATTTATGTCAACCCTTGAAGAAAGTTCGGTAGAAAATTCTAGCAGCACAATGGTTTGGGTAATGGACCTAAGTTTTTTTGATGGATAATGATATGTGTTTTGATATATTTTTAGGTAATACCATTACATGTGGATAGTACATGTCATGTGATTCCCGGTGGTATGTGGAATGTCACATATCTCCTCACGGTTAGAGAGTTATGACCATGTGAAGTTGGAGAAAGGTTTGGGTAATGGACCCAAGTTTGTTTGATGGATAATGGTATGCATTTTGATATATTTTCAAGTAAGAATATTATATATGGATAGTACATGTCATTCCATTTCCATTGGTTTGTGGAACGTCACATAACTCCTCACGGTTAGAGAGTTATGGCCATGTGAAGTTGGAGAACCCTCATGAGTCATCTAGAAGCCCCAAAATGTCAAAGTAGTCAAAGTGGTTTAAGAGATTTTCGAAGGTAAACAATAAAGTGAAATGATGAGTGTACTATAAATTAGAGTGAATACAAAATAAATTATTTAAATAATAAATTTAATAGAGAAATTACTAAGTTGATAAGTGGTTAGAAGTGGGTTAACCCTAAAATAAGGAAAGTGGGTTAAGATGGTTAAAAGGTAGCCCCTTGAGGAAGCTACATGAAAGTATAAATAAGAGGCAAGGATGTCTCATTTTAATCACACTTGAGAATATTGAATATATATAGGTGAATAAAATAACCAAAGGATATCTAAGCTGAATTTCAGAGGGAAGGTGAAGTAAAGAAGGCCGAAATTCAAGGGAGGATAAATTCTTTTGATGATACTTTCTAAGGTATGTTATTTACAGGTCGTCTCACCATTTTCGCAATAATGTTTTTTATAGAATGATTCAGACCGTGAAATTGGGAGCCCATTGAGAAAACATATCCAAGTAGTTGTGATACAAATTTCATCTTGTGTACAATTTTCAGATCCATAACACACATATTTTGTGCGGGGCATTCTCTACAAGTTCGCTTTCTAGAATAAGACAAAATTCAACAAGGTATATCATTTTTTTTATAAATCCTTTTCTGAGAGGTTCCAAGTAGTGAAATCTGGAGGAATCGCACAAAATACATTGAGTAACATTGTGTACCATTTTCAGATCTTTATTCATTACAGGTACATAGTTATGATTATTGCAAGTTAGGGTTTTTGATTAATCCAAAATTATTCATGTGAGACTAAAGTAAAGTTTGATAAAAATGCTAGTCTCTTGTTGTTAAAGTTAAGGAATGTTTGCAGGTATGTGATCATATACACTAGATCTATTATAGAGTTTCAAATCATATTTGGATGATGAAATTGATGAGGGCTTTTGGTTAAAGTACATGTTGGGTACATGGTTGAGACAAGTAGTTGATGAGTTGGCACATACATGAGGTGTATATTTGATGATGTTGGTACATTTTGATGAGTCATACTTTATGTGTAGTTGATGCATGATTGGTACATATTTGGTGCATGGTTGATGCACTCATTGATGGTACAGGTTGAGGTACAGGTTGGTGCATGGTTGATGCATTTTTTTATGGTACAAACCGATTACAGGGTTTTTGGTATAGGTTAATGCATGGTTGATCCACTAGTTTATGGTACACGTTGATTATAGGTTGATTGGTACAGGTTGTTACAGTGGTATATCTCATAGTGATAGTGTGACAGTGGTTCTATCATTCTACTTCTACGTCAGGGTGGTTGGATGGGGAAAGGATAGGTGGTTGTAGCCACCTTCTTGTTGTAGCCGAAAAACTTAAGGGCTTGTAGCATCTTTCTAGTTGTAGCGAAAGAATCAAGGAGTTGGAGATTCCCTCAGGTTGCATCCTAAGAAGTTAGGGGGTTGGAGCCTCTTTCCAGTTGTAGCTGGAAAACAAAGGAAGTTGGTGCTTCCAATGAAATTAATTCTTCAAGGCATATAAGAAAAAACATTCCGTGGTTTTCTCCCGCTTTGGGTTTCCAAGTAAGAACACGGGTGTATTGTGTATGTGTATGATTTCACATTTGATCATTATATATTTACTCTGCAATTATTGGATGATAATGCTACACTGATATAACACTTGCATTATAGGGTTAAAAATGATTACATTTCTCTATTATCGATCCCCCCCCCCCTTCTCAATAATCCAACAGTGAACTCTTGGGAATTGATTTTATTGTTGATTTATCAGCAATTTCAGAAGAAAAAAAGGTCCCTCGGGTGTCTAAAAAATTCCTTGACTCCCCATGTTATGCTAATATTATTTACTTGTTGAGAAATTTGCAGGGTCCTCTTGAATTGAGAAAAACCAAGCCCAAGTTTTTGAAGTTAAAAGCAACAAAATTTTGCACTGTAAACCAATATTTGCATTGGAAGGATCCAAGTGGGATATTGCTGAGTTGTTTGTTGGAGGAAGAAGTGGAAATAACCATCAAAGATTTTCATAAAGGTGATGGTGGAGGGCACCATTAGTGGAAAACTATTGTTTAAAACATATTGAGGGTTGGGTTCTACTGGTGTAGCATTTTTTATGATGTTTACAAAGAATTTTCAAGCTGTCATGAATGCCAAATGTTTTATGAAAAGAGGAAACTATAACCTTTTCCCTTGAAGCCTATATCCGTTGAATCACCTTTTAGACAATAGGGCCTTGATTTCATAGGAGAAATTCATCTACATTCCTCAGTTTAACAAAAGTGGATACTGACAGCCACAGATTATTTCACTAAGTGGATTGAAGCAGTTCCCAAAAGGAAAACCACATGTACTGTTATCATTCAGTTTTTGGAAAACAATATTTTTTCTAGGTTTGGTTGTCCAATCAAAATCATTACAGACAATGCAAGAACATTTATGTCCAAAAATATGGAAAAATTTTGCAGTGATTACAATATAACTCTTGACCATTCCACAACTTATCACCCTCAAGGTAATGGGTTGGTTGAGTCATCCAATAAGAGTTTGACCAGAATTATCAAAAAACTGTTGCGAGATAACAAAAAGGCTTGGAATAGGAAGCTTATCCATGCACTATGGGTTGACAGGATCACTACTAAAAGGTCTATTGCCACTTCACCCTTCCATATTGTGTATGGAACAGAGGCAACTATTCATACTTCATTAGGATTACCAGCGATGATATTGCTACAGGAGCAAGATGTTGAACCAGAGGCCACTCAAAGGAGGAAAAATGAACTAATCAATGTTCAACAAACAAGAGAGAAAGCCTTCAACAAATCACATCTACACCAAGGAATGATTAAAAAGGATTATGACATGCATATTAAAGAGGATGATTTCAAAGTGATAAATTTGGTGTTGAAATGGTATGCTAGGAATGAAGATAGTGGAATGCATGGAAAATTCGACCATCTGTGGCTGGGACCTTTCAAAATTCTGGCATACCATGGAAATAATGCCTATCTTCTACAGGAACATAATGGAGATATCGTTGGTGGAGGACCTTGGAATGGCAGGTTTCTCAAGCATTACCTCACTTAAAGAATTTTTCACCCATCCCATTTCATTATATATAACCATTTTTTTTTTATTTGAGGCAATTGAAATCCAATCAGCAGAAATTGAAGCCCGAAGCAAAGGCCCTAAGTTTATGCTGAGTATAATTTGAGTTATGTGAACAAAATTTTGTGAATAAGATGTTGATCTATTTAGTTGCATGAGTGAAATAAATCCCAATGGGCGGAAACTTGGTATGTCATTCTTTTCTACCTCGCTGGGAGGATAACATCCCTAGTTGGAGCCCATGTTAGTTGCCATAAATTGTTTTATGTGAAATCAAGATTTGAGAATCTAGCAGGATGATAAACAAGTTTGGAAGCCTAATAAACTAGGGAAGGGGATAAATACAAAAGGGAGAGGCTAAATATCGCAGGAGCACTAAATGGGGCCCAACGCGTTGCAGATTGTGAACCCTCAAGATCGACGGTCAAAAATGATTTCGGGCGAAGAAGCTACGTAGAGGTTAATTTTAGAGAGAGGGCCCAAAATTTAAACCATCGTTTTCGTTCGAGGTTACGTGGTGCCACCAGGTGCATTTCTGAGTGAAAATTGGGTTGCCCCAAACCACTTTCTCACGCCCCCGAAATTTGGAAAAGTATAAAAGGGAATTTTATTATTTATTTTATTATTATTTCGAACAGTGGACCTTTTGAACCTTGGCGCGACCATCCTCTTTGAAACTGCAACTCAACAATACACCAATTGCACACCATTTATGCTTGTTTCTAGGTATTTTTCATCACAACCATGGATCCTATCATAACCTCAATAACAAAACAAGATCTTGTGGCGAATGAAGAAGCCCTAATTGACTGCGATTCAGACGTACTTTATACTGAAATAACTATCTCTCCTATCTATGTGTCTAGAAGCAACCTATCTGATAAAGTAGGAAGGTGTATATTATTCCTTGAAGCAGTCTAGGCCACCATAGTCACTTATGCTATTGAAATTGATGTCTCGTTTCCCAAATTTATAGATTGGTGTGTTGAATAGTATTCCCATGAACAAAGGGTCATTGTGAATAAACAAGGGTCTGAGGTCATGTGTAGGGTAGAGAGTCTGTCAATTTTAGAGTCCCTCGGTATACCATAGTATTTGTCCGCAATTTATGAACCTTTCAATGAATAAAGGTTGATTAGGGTATATAGAGAATGTCCATCAAAGGTCTGAGATCTGGTTTACAGACAATTATCAAACCTAAACATTTTTTAGTGGATCTATCTTTGTCGATGAATGTGGATATAATGGTCATTGAATTCCAATGGGTTGACTCCATGTTGAGTCAATTTTTAGGTCTAGAAAATGACAAATATGTAGTCAAAGTCATGCTCGGTTTTCTTTTTACATTTTTTAAGTCAGAGTTTGGTCTGTCAGTCTGTATCAGTCTTGATCAATTCATAGTTGATAATTTCCATAAACAACTAGTGAAATTTCGCTCTCTGAGACATTTCAGATACTACACCTATCTGTTGAATATTTTCCTAGAAACCAATAAGAGAGAATTTCCTTAAGTAGCATTTGTATAACCTGAATGTAGAAGGATTACATTGCTTATCCTCATAAACTAAGTCATGGCCAGAGTTTACAGTTTGATTTTCAATACCATCCTACCTAGAGTTTTGGATGACATGAGGATCTATCTATAGCCAAATCCAGAGAACAGAGTGGGGGATTGGGTACTATTCATGCACTCAACAATAATCTAGGTTTATGGTTGTCATGAATCCCCTTATCTATTGCCTATTTTTCTCACCCCTAGAATATTTTCCCTTTAATTCATTAAGAAAAGAATTATATATGAGACAAATCATTTCCTAAATTTGCACAAGGCCTCCAACCTCAAGTTCCCTTTTATCATTGCCCCCTTCATTGTCAAATCCAGGTTATGTTTATCTCAAATTTAAGAAAAGATCAAAGAGTTTGGTTTTTCACAACTACGAGGAAGAAGGTATGATTCACATCAAATCATATCCAAAAGAATATTGATGAAAAAACAGGCCCCTTATGAGCATGAACAGGTTGAGGGTTTTGATAAGATGGAAAATATGGAAGTCTATGTTGACATGGAAGAAATCTTAAAACCAACTCAAACACAGCAAGTGGAGGCGAACCTACAACAAGGTCAAACACAACATGATTTTCAAAAACCGATAGTCAAATTTCCTAAGATAAGTGTTTACAGCAAGAGAAGCATTAAGAGGCCATGGGTACCAATGATCAACAAATTGATCCTAAGAATATGAATATTACACAGTCTCCAAAGATAGTGGATTTAGAAGAGGAAGATCCTAGAGAACGAGTAAATTTGGATATGGTGGAAAGTGTTCTAGCACTGTAGAGGTTTAAAAGGAAACAAAACTACAAAGTGAAGGTGGCTCAAGAAACTTTAGCAGCAAGAAATGCATCTTTGATAAAACATCTGAGGCAATTTATCAATCCAAAGAAGATCTAGAAAAATGGTATGTAGAGAAGGGGAACATAGCTATGGGTGAGATCAGGGATTTAGTCCCTGAAGCAGAAATGATTTATTAGCATAAATCTTCTTTGTTCACAATAAGAGATGTTGAAAAGAGAACCTTTAACATTGCAGTTGCAGATGAAGACAAAGTCTCTGAGATAAAGATAAGATATGACAACATCAGTGCTCCAGAAAAGGTCAAATTCCATAAGCATACTAGTGATATGTTGTATTCCGATTACTTGATTTTAAGCTTGAAGAATTCAAAACTGTCATCTTATGCAATTGTTGGCCCTTGACCAAATTTTGAGAGAACATTGGTCATGTTTTACCACTTTTGGGACTTCGACAGGCTAGTCGAAGATGGAGCGCCTAGGTAGAGCTGAGATCGTGAGATCTCATTCATTTTGCAGGTTTGTGGACCCAACACGGGGTTTACTAGTGTTTGTGTAATGGGTTAAGGGATGTTGTCCCATGGGTTTAACCATGATTAGGCCTTTTTGTTATTATATAAATAAGTATCTAAGCAATGTAAGAAGTAGATCTGGTTGGCTATGTGCAAAGAGTATGTTTTCTTAGTGCAAGAGATTGTAAGTTGCTTTGTGCAATCTGGTTATGTAAATTAAGGCTATGTGCTACTGAGGAGTTGGCTCTGTGCCTTGACCTAGTTTTGGGAAGGAGGATCTGGTGCGTAGATTTCATATCTCGGGTCCTATGAGGATTTGGCTCTGTGCCTTGACCTAGTTTTGGGAAGGAGGATCTAATGTGCAGCTCACAGATCTCCTGTCCTCTGAGGAGTTGGCTCTGTTCCTTGACCTAGTTATGGGAACGAGGATCTAGTGCGCAATGTGATTGATGTTGATTAATGAGAATTTTGTGGTTGGGATTTTCAGTGCTGATCAAAATAGCCACAGTTTTTTCATTAGAATGTCGACGTTTCGGATCCAAATTAGGATCCATCTTCAAGACATTGAGCCTAGGTCAAACACTTCCAATATTTATACCATCTCTTCCCATCATTTTAACCCAGGCTCAATGCTCTAAAGATGGATCCTGATTGATGTTGTTTATTTGCTTAATTATTGTTGTTATAATGTATGATGAATGCATATGAAGTGGTTTCTTAGTGCTTAATAGTATTTGAATGTTAGATATGAGTTAATGCTATGTGCTAAGTGCTTGGAAGTACTTGATCTTTTTTATTACTGGGTTGATCTGTAATAAGGGTTTGACCTGCGATGTGAGTGAGAGTCAAGAACTAATGCATATTGTTGTTTAAGTGTTATGTTAAGTGTTGTAATCAGATATATGTGTCCCATCTTGGTTTTAGACACCTAATTCCTGCAACCCCCATGCCTCTACCTCGGGTGAGACTTCATTTGCTTCATAGATGTTGTTGAAAGGGTCGGTAGTTAGGGTTTTTTGGGTGCATTGTTGAAGTTTTGAACCCTGGGTATGCCCCTGTGCCAACAACAATGAAATTGGAAGAATAGTTGAGGCAATAAAATAAATCTAGCATAGCTTATAAAAGTTAGGTCAAGAGGTTGGAATCTGAAGGCCCCCAAGGGTTGAAATCCTCATTAGATGAGAAAGACAAATTAGTTCAAATTTTGAAGAAGAAATTGAAAATGTCTGCTACAGAGAATCCACAAACAACAGAATTGGTTTCTCTAGAACATGAAAAGGAAACACTTCATCAAGAGACATTGGACTACAAAGGTAGGGTGTTGCATCTAGAATGAGAAAAGGTGAAGTGGTCACAAGAGCAGACATAGATGCTAATCGAAGTTGTAACGGGAGCTCCTACTATAGAAGCTGGGTCAAACACTAAAGGACTTGTCCAGGATATGTCACAAGTTAGCCTGAAAGAAGGAGAAATCAAAGGGCTAAAAGGAATCATAGAGAAATTGAAGCAGGAGATGCATGAAAAGGATGAAATAATGTCTCAATTTCAAAAGGGGAATGAAGTCTTACAAGAAAGGATAGATAAATTGAAGATGAGATTAAGAGGCAAAGGCCTATTGCCGGGGGGCAAGAATATCATATGGGATGCTATATCCCTTGAAGTTGCCAAGTTCAGACTATATTTGAATTTAATTAATGATAAAGACATCATAGACATCTCAACTAGAAGAAGGTGCATTGTTGTGAATGAAAGTTTAGCAAAGAATGTTAATTAAGGTTGGTTGTCATTGATGTCAAGCCTTGAAGAAAGACACGTAGCACAACATTTTGGGTAATGGACCCAATAGTGTCTGATGTAAGTATGACTCATTATTGTTTTATCATGGTTGATAAGAAGTAAATATGGATGAAATCCAAAGTGGTCCCCTTATGGCGAAAGCCCTCACGGGAAGATGCTTTGTGGAGTAAGAGAACCCATGCTTAATTATGGAATTATGAGATGAAGGAAAGTGAATTTGTCATGGAAAATATCCTAGATGGATATTTCTTGTCATGTCATTTCCGGTGGTATGTGGAACGTCACATAATTCCTCACGGTTAGAGAGTTAT
>JZKD02S1835234.1:567068-596273 GCA_000966675.3 Picea glauca | reverse complement strand
GTTGTAATTATACCTCCTAGTCTCCTATATATACCAAGGAGACATTTTCATTTTGAATCATCTTGTTCTTGAACATTTAAGTGGGGTAAAAGGAGGTTGCCCCCTTGAAGAGGCTCATTATCGAAAATTATCTCTTTTTCAAGGTGTTGAGTACTTTTCCTGAGGTTTTTCTATGCTATATTGATGTTTGGTTCTTAACACTGTATGATCAAATCGAGAAAGAACTAAAATACCTACAACAATACATCTACTCGAGCCACACAGTATCCACTCCGCCCCCTTCACCGAAGATTGTATAATTGGGGGATGAGCCTGCCCAATTATGAAGGCTAGTATATGCAATAGAGGCTTGAATTTGTCGAAACCACAAAGAAAAGGAGAAGGCTACAGAATCCTTGCAGCAAGAAAAGGAGGAGGTCTTAGAACACATATGATTTTTGCAGTCCTACATTACTATCTACGAGAAGGAGAAATATGAAATTTGGGTGAAGTTCGAGGAGGGCAAGGAAAAGATGCAAAAAGAAAAATACTAGCTTTTGGCAGAGTAGGCTGCAGTCAAAGAGGCAGTGACTAAATAACTTCACTCTGTGCCGAGCTTGGCACAGGAGGAAGAAGAGTCCATCAAGATTCAAGTAGGGAATCTCATTGAGGCCATTCAACATATTCAAGCAAGAGTAATGTGGTTAGATATCCAAGAAGTGTCGAGCACTCTACACGAAGTGCACGATCAAAGGGAAGAAATCACCAAGAGTGCATTAGGAAGGATCATGGCACTTGTTGGCCCTCGACCAAGTTTTGAGGAAACATTGGTTGTGTTTGACCATTTTTGGGACATCAACAGGCTGGTCGAAGACGGAACACCTAGGCGAAGCAGAGATCACGGGATCTCGCCCCCTTTTGCGAGATTTTTGGGTTTTAGAGTTTATGTAACGTGTATGGGATGTCGGTCCATGGGTTTTACCCATGTTTAGGCCTCTTTTGTAATGTATAAATAAGTAGCTAGGATATGTAATAAGGAATTGATGGCTTAGTGCTAATGTTAGCTATGTGCAAGAAGATGTGTCAAGGCTTGCCAAGCTAAGTGAAAACATTTTTGTAAGTGCTTTGTGTAGACACACTGTCTAGGGATTTGTGCCTTAACCTAACTTGGGGAAGGAGGATATAGCAAGGTGTTCAAATCTCGTGTCCTATGTAGAGTTGGCCTTGTGGCTCTATGCATGTAGGAAGATTGGAAGAGACAAATAAAGAAGAGAAGAGTTGGTGGACGTAGCCCCACACTGGGGTGAACCACGTATATCATGTGTTAATGTGATTTTTTCTTTGTGCTATGATGTTCATGTTGTTTATGTATTGATTTGATTATTGCGCTATTTTTATGTACGATATATAAATCCATGAATTATTAGTGTTTTATGATGTGAAAGAATGTTAGATCTGTCTAATGGTATGTGCTAATTGGTTAGATGTGATTAATATTGGTTGTTACTGTGTTGATCTGTAATTAGAGTTAGTCTGTGAAGTGAATAAAGATCATACTTAATGCATATTGTTGGCTAAGTGCTTTACTAAGTGATGTGATCACAGATATGTGTCCCAACTAGGTTGTAGACACTTGAGTCCTGCAACCCCCCTGTTGGAGCCGCCTTTGTTTTTTTTTATCCTGTTTTAAATTGTATACCTTAATGCTTGAAATTGAAAGCTGGTTTTCATATTTTCCTTTATTTTTTCCAAAATCTCAGAAATCTCATCACGCAAGCCGTGACAGTTATCATACTCCTAAGGTAAGATTTATTTTTTCAATCATTTAAAATGAGTCTCTCCTTTTTTACCTCAGGATGTCGCATGTTGGAAGTTATACATCACATAGTTTACAAATCCCGAGGGATGAAATGATGAAATAGATTTAAAAAAAAAGTTCACCCAGATAAGTACCGAGCGTAAATATACTCTAAACCACAGTTAAGCATCATCAGGACTTCATGTCTCGGCGTTTGCTAGCTCAAAGAGTCTTATCGTCATAACCCTGATAGCCAAACCACGAGATTCTTGTTTTAGTAACCCGGGTTAATGTTAAAGGTAAAAAAATTTAGCCGTGGTTAAGCTCTGTCGGGAATTCGCAACTCGGCATGTTTTTCCTTAAAAAACTATACCTTCGAAGCCCTGAGTTGTGAAGTCGCGATATAAATAAAAACATAATTAATTAAACACTTAATCTGGTTTTATATTCCATTTGAATTAGATCATATCATCGCGATCTTGCGATTTCGCAACTCGGCATACGAGCATCCCGGAAGCTATACCTTCGAAGTCCCGAGTCGCGAAGTCACAATCTCGCGATTTCGCAACTCGACATATGAGCCTCTCGGAAGCTATACCTTCGAAGTCCCGAGTCGCAAAGTCACGATATAAATAAAAATGTAATTAATTAAACACTTAATCCTGGTTACATTTTTTTATTAACCAAAGATAATTATCTCAATCTCGTGTTTTAAAGGTTTAAAGGGTTAAAGTGAAAACTCTTGATGAGGTGAATGCCAAAAGATTTTTTTTTTTTTTTAAAAGGTCTCATTAATTAAGCTAAGCCAGCATTTCCAGTGTTTTAATACAAAAATTAATATGCACAGTTTACGTGGCAATTTTAAACTTTCCTTGCTCCAACTTGCATTATGAACTATAAAAATTTATGACATTAATTGGAAATGAGGCGAATCGACAAGAAAGGATTTGGTTTTTATTGCCAAATTTATATTTAAGAACGATTTGACCATTCTGTCCCTAAGGACGACCTAGTTTTAAATGGTCGAAGACATGGATCTTTTATTTGTTGTCACAATTTTCATTCTATTCTACACAGAGCAAACTTTTCTCGAGCGAACTAATTTCTGTATGTATACATATTTTTATCACAGGAGAGCTAAAGTAGAATCCCCCACCATGGTCCCATGAAAAGCGTCTAAAGCCACCATTGAAGTTTCAGGACAAGGTTCAGACAACATTTCTGATACTTCACCTCGAAGTGTCGACTCTGTTAGGACCTGGTCATATATTTATGAGGTTTTATAGTCCGAATTGGTAGATGTTTTAGATGATTCCAGTGAAAATGAAAAATATGACCTGATCACCAAGTGTAATATCATCGTCTAGGCTCAAATGCATAAAGTAGCGGCTAGGCCACGTCTGCTCCCTTACTATGATATGGTCTGGTGGGAATTAGAAAATGTAGATATACCAACCAGAACCATCGTCAATGAGTAGAGGGTCACCATTGGGACTTTCAGGCAGGCTATGTATAAGCTGCCAACCGTGTCGGACTTTGTTTACAATGCCGAATTCCTGGAGAATTTTAAACAGAAGGAATGTGTGCAATACCACAAGACTATGTATGGTTTAATGAAAGATTGGGTTTCACACCCTGCTAAGTTCAGGGTGGACAATAATGATATATATTCAATATCTTCTCTGGAACCACAGTTCAAATATATCGCTATGATGACCTACAGATTATATGGGAGAGAGGACACCACACATTTTTTCCTTCAGTGGGTGCCTCTAATTCACACAGTCACCGAAGTTTGTTCCTTCGACTAGGCTATACTACTATCCGATAGTTTGACCAGTCGAGTTACAGAGTATCGAGCGCAGAGGGATAGTGGAAAGATTGCTTCATTCTTTATGTTCACGTATATCATGGACGTCGTGTGTTTTCTGACACCTTTTCCTTTAATGAGTTGGAGCTGGACTCCATCGGAGGCTGAGCCCATCAACATCTACCATTCAAAGTTGCGGGAAGAAAAATCTTCAGATTTTGTGTATGAAATCTTTAAATGGGTAATGGTACCACTGCATGTCACTATCTTCGGCCACCCGCCACCCAGGATCTCAGACAGCATCGTGGTAAATCTGAGCAGTATAGCCGACTGTTACGTGGAAGAATAATTTTTATATCTCAGGGTTTTCGGCTCTTGTGTTCCTCTGCATGCCTTACCCTTATTCATACCCGATAGGCTGGCTTGCCGTGATATTTTCAGGAAACTGTAATTGGTGGCATAAGAAAGGAACTTAAGGGATATTCTAAGAAGGTATGGCCACCTTTTATTATTCATTTAAATTCATATTCTTTGTTAGATTTCGAGCATGCTAAAGCTGAGGCAGCAGCCCTAGAAGACCTGAACTTGGTTCATATAGAATTCAAAAAGCACGATCCACATAGGGTCATAAGTAATCACTTAGCCAGTTGCGGGCTTAAAAGGTTTGAGCACAAAAATTCACCCTCGGATGACATTTTCTAAGGAACGAGATCTTATGCCGAGGTTTTGGCTTGGATAAAAGCCTTGGCACCTGAAGAGAGGGACGATGTTTTAAAATTTCAAGAACATCAACAGAGTTGTCTTCCCCCAGTTTTGCGGGGTGAGAATCCCATAACAGCAGAAGTGCAGCCAAAAGAAGCCGAAGGCTCCAAAGATCTAGCACCTAGACAAGAAGAACACCAGGACAGGGAGGAGTGAACTGGGAACCCAAAAATAGAAATGAAAATTCCAGATCCATCGAAAAAGCCGACTACAGTTGCCACCCCAGGCCAATCATCTAAGCAAATCAGAAATCCCATCACCTCCATTACTCCCTTACATTCAACTAAAGGGAACATAAAAGCAGGGTGGATTTTCAATGAAGAATTGAGACCTATAAGGATGGAAGATCTCCCTCCAAATGAGTTCTTTTTTGATAAAAAGAGAAAAGTTGTGGTAAAAAGAGAATTCTACCAAGAAGCAGAATCAACGGCCAAAAATTTAAGGTATTCACTAATGGGAAAGATAAGAAGAAAGAGGATTTTGAGACAGAAATAGCCGGAACATTAGGGGCGTATGCTACGACAAACCAATTTTCAGTCAGGGTTTTGAAAAAATAGTTGAAGCGAAAAAATCGCCTCATCAAAACCTTAGAAGCTAAACTAGCCACAACAGAGGAAGCTGCCAAGAACCAGGCGAACATAGGAATAAAACAAGCAAGAATGGCCGATAAAAAGGAAATCAAGCTACTCAAAGCTAAGCTCGAACAAGTAGAGCTGGTAGCTCAGACTAGTCAAATATAGGTAGGCCATCAAAGAGACTTGATAGGGCAGCTACAGGTTAGGTTAGAGTTCGCTGAAAACCAAGCTATAAATATCGAGATATTCTAGTCCTAGGCTATGGATATTTGGAGCAGAGTTTTTGTAGCCTAGCGAAGTTTACTTGCCAAGGTAGAGACGATTCGGGACAACTATCTGCTTATTGATCAAGTATTAGAAAATCTATCTGTGAGAGAGAGAGAAGTTGGAGCAGCTCAGATCACATTTCAAGAGGCTGTAATAGCTATAGAAAATAGGGAATCAGGAAAAAGTTTGAAGTTTTCCATTTTGGAACAGACCCGAGGTAATATTTTGTTGAAAGAATGGGAGTGCAGCATATCAGAAGGCAAATTGCAAGCCAAGAATTTAAGGAAATCTTGTGAATAGGATTTTAGTTCTATAGATGGAAATATGTTAGGCATTGAGAGCGAGAGTAATGTTGAGACACTGAGCCAAATGAATATGGCAAAACTCTCGCTTGATATAGATGAGAAAGAAGAAAGAGATTCGGCCGAAGTCTCACAAGTAACTCTAGCAGATCTAGTTCAAATAGATAAATGGATTATTAAACCAAGTGTACGATTGTGCACTATCAACAGCCTAGACCGACAGATGGAAGAAAGGTTGCCACATTTATTCAAATATTGTTACATTTTTTAGGCCAATTGTCAAGCGGAACCTTCAAGGTTGATATCTCGACTGGTGGAAAAATGTGTCACTTGTACCGAGCATGTGAGGGGGAATATTTTTGGTACCAAATAAAGACAGAGGGTAAAGAAATGAAACGATTGATCTCCTTCCTGTTGTAATTGAAAATCCTGGAACGATTGACATTCCATCATATGTAAATTTGTATAAATACACAATAGAAGGAAGGAACAATGGCTGGACCTTTTTGGGTCGATTGTAATAGAGATTTTCTACCTTGAGAGTTAATATAAAGCAAATCCAAAGATTGTCAATTCTGTCACGACTGTGTTATGAGTTTGTTTCCTTGTATCTCATATTTCATTTCATTTCATATATTTATCTGATGAATGTTTTGCTATAACTTAGTACAACCTCTACTATAGTGAATAAATTTTAGTTTTCTATATTGTTTACTTTTTTTCCTCTGTACCAGCTATCAGCAGGTATAAGACCAATGAACACTTTGGATTTCTATATATATTTTATGCTTCATCAGGTTATTTCTTTATCTTTTTCTTCCTTTGTTTACAAGTGAGATTCTCCCTTGATAGGAGCCTTGCATGATAGATAGCTTAATGTTTTCTCACACCTCATACACATTCATTAAAATATAACTCAGTTGCGGGAAAGGGCCTTTGGTTTGCACCCTATTTTCACTACTGGAGTTATAAAATCTCCTTTATACAACCAAAATCGAGACAACATCTAAACGATTTTGAGATTTTCTTATCCTTTTGTTCCTCTATGAATGTCCCTGTGACAAGACAGCCTAATATCGAACTTGGACTATCAGATCAAACACATAATTCCTTGAACCTTTTTTATACTATTATTAAAACAACCACTACACGGTTTGAACTTGAACATTCATGGGCAGCGATTGAAAGGGACATAACCATCCAGGAACAGTTGGAAGCTAGACAACAACAAATTAGAAATCAGCCCTAGCTTCCCTTGCCGAAGGTTGACATTTCTTCCTTCCCTACCCCTTACTCACTTTCGGATTCCTAAACATTATACTTCTAAGCCTTAAGTACAGACTCTGGAACAACATCTTTTTGGCGCCGTTGCCAAGGACCAAAGTTACAAAATGTTTTTCCTTGGGAAAATGACATTTTTCGTTGAAAGTGTCACCATTTGATAGTGAACAAAGAGTGCACACCTTTTAAAGGCTTTCCAATCTTTCACTTGGTGACTCCATGATTAGTAAGCTAGCATCCGGTCGAAGGAATACTAGGCAAAACCCGGATGGTAAACAGACCACACCCGTTACCGATCCCGAGAAGATTTTAAAGGTGAGAGGCTCTCTTAAGCCGACCCTTGCAGTCTATCAGCTTAAATACCCACAACTGAAGACCAAGAGTTATTTTGAACCTTCAACTTCACGCAGTCCTATTTTCGACACTAAGGATCTAACATCAAACTGCTCCGAAGTTAGAAGTGAAACCAGTCCGATAACCTCCGTAATACACAGTGGAAAAGGCCCTGTAGAAATTCATCTGCAGTCGATATATTGTCGACTCTTCAGTTAAATTTTGTGACCTCACCCAGTATCAAAGATTATTTCACACACCCAGTTTCCACACCCGTTGGTTCTCCTGATTTCATCTCTTGCAATTCCGAAGAGCCAAGCCCTCGCATCCCTTACCAATCATCCAAGGATTTTTTTCCCCGCGAAGAAAGTAAAGATTCACTTTTAGTATTCCAAAACCCCCTTTACAACTTTCCATTAATATCGATGGCAGCCGCCGGAGGGGGAGGTGGAGGGGTTGTCGGAGGAGGTGGTGGAGGTATTCCTCGAGGAGGATATGGGGGTGCTCCTAGGGGAGGAGCTGGAGTTCAAGGGCCTGCCCCCTCTCCCAGATTGATTGCTGAAGTGGCAGCAAGATACACTCCTTTGGTATCGCTCGTTCCTCTGCACGACCTTCCCGAAAATTATATAAAACATTTGCCTAAATTCACTGTGGAAGGAGATCTGACCGTGGCCGAACACATAAATTTCTTTGATCAATTCGCGAACATCCTAGGTCTCGAACATGAAGATGTGTATTCGAGGCTTTTAATCCAAACCTTCGAAGGTCAGGTCCAAACTTGGTTTCAGAGTCTACCTGCAGGATCTATCTTGTCCTATGATGCCTTGGAAGATGCTTTCCTTATACAATGGGGTGAAAGAAAGGACCACCTATACTATTTAACCAAGTTCGGGTCTTTAAGAAAAAAGAATTCATAAACATTAATAGAGTTTATTAAGAGATTCAACAAGTTGTATAACAAAATCCCAGTCGAGGTTAAACCGTCCCAACCCACAGCCAAAGTAACTTTCGCGGGGGCTTTCGAACTAGATTTTGCACTTCTTTTGCAGGAAAGAAGGGGAGCTACTCTAAACCGAATGCAATATGACGCTGTAGAAATTGAGTCAAATATGATGGCTTCTAGTAAGTTAAAATCTAAAGTAGAAACGGGAAACCGAGAAACTAGATGCTTTAGAGAACAAGCAGGGTCGTCGGGATCTAATAGATACACAGATGACAAAGTAGACGATATGGCCAGGATAATTAAGGAGCTGTCTAATAAGATATCCAGTATGGAGATAGAATAGGCCAAAGATGATTCTTTCACCAAAAATGATTTCAGGAGGAATCCCAACCCCCCAAACCAACAAAGATAGATAAAAAACAAATATTAGAAAATACAAACTCCCTTAAAGAACGAAAATTTTATAGGAGGGAATGATCTCCAAGATTTTGGAGATTTAGATGATGATGTCACGAACTTGGGTGATGACTGTACACAACCTTATCTGACTAGAGAGGATTATGAAAAATCTCTAAACACTCAAAAACCATCTATTGAGGGTGAAGAAAGAGATTATACTAACCTTTGTAGTTATCAAGAAGAAACAGATATGATAATTGCTGAGGTCCAACCTAGGTATAACTTGAGATCTAAGAGTAAGCCCACTTCAACTACTCAACCTAAGAAAACTCTCCCAAGAGGTCAAACTTATGATCCTACCCAGAAAGAAACCACGTTACCTAACAACAAAGCGAAAGTAGTAGACATGCAACAACCCGAAGTGGAGAAAGTTGAGACTCAAACCAAGGAAACCGAAGCAGCTAATAAAAATACACCTTTAACCAAGATCATGAGTAATAAGGCAGTCCAGACAAATAAGTTGGAAAAGAAGGATTCAAAAGTCCCAGCTAGAGAAACAGACAAGGTGAGCGGAGTTTTTAGTTTCGAAAACAATATAAATAAAATTAAGATACCAATTCCTCTGGTAGAGTTAGCGAAAAACCTAGTTTATCGAAAGCAGATTACCAAAGTGATAGGTGTTTCAGAACTAGAAATCCAATCTGACATTTTGAACCTGGAAGATGATAATCCCAACATCACTTTTGGTCCACATTTTGAAGAATCCAAAGACATTGTTGCTCCCTTTTATATCACCTTGATCGTGTACGATCAACTGCTACATAATTGCATGCTAGACTCTGAAGCCTCACATAACGTGATGCCTAAAATTATTATGGACAGATTGGGCCTCTAGATCACCAGACCTTACGGATATGTTTACTCATTTGATTCAAGAAAAGTTAAGTGCATGGGAATGATAAAGGATTTAGTAGTCACCCTAGCACAAGTCCCGGTTAAGAGTGTCTTGATGGATGTGGTCATTGTTGATATTCCCCCCAAGTATGGTTTACTGTTGTCTAGGTCATGGGGAGCCAAGCTGGGGGGTTCTCTTCAAATGGATATGACGTACGCCACAATTCTTGTGTTTGGTGGGCAATTTATGCAGTTGTACAGGGAGACAAGGTTAGCATATACAGTAAGTGACCCTAAAAATCTGAACAATTTCCCTATTTACATTGCAGATCAAGATTTAGGAAATTGTATCTTATCTTTTGAAGACAGTTTAGATGGTTGCATAGAGGAAAAATATATAGAGCATGAAGAGTCAGGTAACATGACCAGAGATATGTGTAGCACCGGTATCTGGAAAATGCTTTTTGACGGTGCCTTGTCATGCGAAGGAGCTGGTGCAGGAGTGTTTTTTGTGGCACCCGAAGAAAGGTTCGTTGTCCCTTTTTCTTACAGATTACAATGGGACATAGATTATACTAACAATGTATGTGAATACGAAGCCTTGGTATTAGGATTAGAGGCTGTCAGGAGGTTAAAAATAAAAAACCTAGAGGTATACGGAGATGCAGAGTTGATAGTCAAACAAATAAATTGGCAATACCAGGCCAAGCATCCTAGATTAAGATCATATAGAAATTGTGCCTAGGATCTAATGGAAAACTTTTTCTCGTCTGTAAATGTCCACTTCATCCCACACACATAAAACTTATAGGCTGATGCATTAGCTAAAGCAGCTTCAACTTTCACCCCTCCCACAACCTTTAAATTGAAGTATCACATAGAGATAAGACACAGACCATCTATACCAGATAACATCCAACACTAGTAGGTTTTTTAGGATGATGAACAAATTAAGAAGATTCTTGAAGCAATAGGTGATTTTTCCAAAACTCACGCAGATCAAGAAAATCACAACGACCATATATGGATCATCCAAGAAGGGGAGGACCCTAAAAATTTCCAAGACAAAATCGCAAATCATCGCATGTTGGTCCTAAAAAATAACCAGATTCCAAAAGGACTGATCCCTCTAGAAAGACTGTTTGATCAAAACAACATACCTGTAAAATCCACCTTACAACCCCAACTAGAAGAGGTTGAGGACTGTGACATAGGAACCAAAGAAAAGTCCAGAATGGTTAAAATATCTAAACTCCTCCCTTTTGGAATAAAAGGCAAGTATAAGGACCTACTTAGACAATTTAAAGACATTTTTGCCTGGTCTTATGACAAGTTAAGAACCTACGACACTACCGTGATCGATCACAAGATACCTCTAAAGCCTGGGGTCAAACCCTTTAGACAAAATCTTAGGCAGATCAACCCCATTTTATTGCCTATGGTCGAGAGAGAAGTGAAGAAGCTTTTAGAGGCAAAAATTATAGTACCTCTAAGATATTCCGACTGGGTGGAAAACCTGGTCCCGGTCAGAAAAAAGAGTGGGGAAATTAGATTGTGTGTGGATTTTAGAAATCCAAATAAATCTTCTCTTAAAGACAACTATCCGTTGCCTAAGATGGATCACATGCTAGAAAAGGTAGTTGAGGTGAACAGAATGTCTATGATTGACGGTTTCTCTGGATATAATCAAATTGCCATGAATGAACAAGATAAAGAAAAAAAAACGTTCACTACCTCTTGGGGTACGTTCATGTATGATAAAATGCCTTTTGGTTTGATGAATGAAGAAGCCATGTTCCAACGCGCTATGGACATCGCTTTCATCAGAGAAAGGGATAAGTTTGTAGTCATCTATCTCAATGATTTGACTATTTTCTCCAAATCCGACGAAGAGCATTTGGTACATCTTAAACAAACATTCGAAAAATGCCGCAGGTTTGGTTTGTCCTTAAATCCCAAAAAATCACACATCGCCATGCAAGAAGGTAAACTTTTGGGTCATATTGTATCTAGGGATGGAATTAATATTGATCCTAAGAGAGTTGAAGCGATAAACACTATAAATATTCCTAGAAATGTAAAAGAAATTCAATCTTTCTTAGGAATAATAATTTTTTTATGAAAATTTATCCCAAATTTCGTTGAAATTGTAAAATTGATCACAGATATGCTGAAAAGGAATAGCGAAGTAAAGTGGACAACAGAGGCAAAAACGTCGTTCGCCCATATTAAGAAATTCATAAGCGAGGCACCTATGTTGGCAAGCCCCGATTACCTAAAATAATTTCTTATTTTCTCATTTGCCTCCGAACACACGCTCTCTGCAGTGCTCCTCCAAAAGAATGAAGAAGCTTTCAAACAACTGATTGCCTTTTTTAGCAAGAGCCTCAGAGATGCAGAACTTAAATATGATATAATAGAAAAGCAAGTGTATGCCATGGTAAAAGCACTGAAGGCATTCAGAACATACGTATTACACTCCAAGATAGTTGTGTACGTACCTACCAGTTCTATCAAAGATATTTTGGTACAACTGGACAACGATGGGAGAAGAGGATGATGGCTTGCTAAGATTCAAGAATTTGATCTGGAAATCAAACCTACTAAACTGGTAAAGGGACAAGGCCTGGCCAAACTTTTGGCTGAATCAAATTGTAGAGCTCTGGGTATAAACTGCCTGCAGGAATGTGAGAAAGAAATGAACATAAACGAGCTTGATGAGCAAACAAATCCAATCAGGATCGAAGAGAAATTTGTATCATCAGACTGGTACATGAACATAGTATCCTACCTACTGACTCTAAAATGCTCGAGTAAACTATCACCATCAAAAGCCAGGACTTTAAATCTTCATGCGGTTAAGTATTGTATCGTCGTAAATCAACTATATTGGAAAGACCCACTTGGTTTCTTGTTAGTCTGCTTAGTCAAATTGGAAACAAAAGGGGTTATAAGTGAATTTCATGAAGGAGTGTGTGGAGGACATCACGCTTGGAGGGCCACAGCTTACAAAATTCTGAGGGCTGGATATTACTGGCCAAAACTTTTCTTAGACGTTAACGCCAAGGTCTGAGCCTGTAACCCTTGTCAACTATTTGCAGGAAAACAGAAACTTCCGGCGCTACCTTTAGTTCCGGTTAAAACTGAAGCCCCTTTTCAACAATGGGGGCTAGATTTTATAGGCGAGATTAATCCACATTCTAGCACCCAACACAAATGGATCATAACTTCCACAGACTACTTTACTAAATGGGTGGAAGCTATTCCAACCAAAAGGGCAACTGACTCAGTGGTAATAGATTTCTTAGAAGACAATATTTTGTCAAGATTTGGCTGCCCCCGAAAGATAGTCACAGATAATGCCCAAGCTTTCAAATCTATGGCTATGATCATCTTCTACCAAAAGTATAATATTTTTCTTGGCCATTCCACGGTGTATTACCCCCAAGGAAATGGACTGGCCAAGTCATCTAACAAGAGCCTGATCAATATAATTAAGAAAGTGTTGGATGAAAACAAAAAGTCTTGGCATGTGCATTTAAAGTATGCCTTATGGGAAAATCGCATAGGCACTAAAAATTCTATTAGCATTTCCCCTTTTCAGATGGTATATGGGACAGATGCAGTGTTACCTATAAATCTAGTGCTTCCCATGATGAAATTATGGCAAGATCAGAAAGAAGAACCTAATCATGTCACCAGGAGGATTAATCAGCTAATCGAGGTTCAACAGCACAGGGTCGAAGTAGATGAAAGGCTGCAGAAGTACCAGGATGACATGAAGGCATTATTCGACCATAGGGAAAAGGACAGAGACTTCCTCCCAGGTGATTTAGTATTAAGGTGGGATGCAAGGAGGGAAGAAACAACGAAACATGGTAAATTCGATCACCTCTAGTATGGGCCATTCAGAGTCTCGGCTCTCGAAGGAAAAAATTCTTTATTACTAGAGAATATAGATGGTGAAATCCTCAACGCCCCTGTCAATGGGCGTTATCTGAAGCATTATATGACATAAGAGGTCGCCAAAAAAAAAAAATGAAAAGAAAAAAGATGTGTATATTTATAGAATTTTTCATATATATATACGATTTTCTTTTCCTTTCGTAAATTTTCGACACTTTTCAAAAAAGCCTCGATAACCTTCATGTTTGCATTTTTATAGGATTCTAACTGCAAACAAAACGAGCAGGAGAAGTAAATAGAAAGTCGAGTATCATAAAATAAATTGGTTTAAACAGGTGATACAAAAGATTGTTTGATATTTTGGAAAGAAAATGAAACGGTAAGGTAAATGTGAGATTTCCTAAAAGACTTGTTTTGAAGGGCTCTCAAAGAAAACCAAGATAACCTCATAAGATACAACAACATCGTCTGAACTAATAAATAAAAGAACATTTACATGGTTAAGCGTTTATGAAAGAATAAGACGAAATAAACAAGTCAGTCAAAGTAAAGCACCCCCGAAAAAGATTTTCAAGAGTCAGTTTTGATTTTTTGACCTCTATTTTTCAGTTCATAGATCTCTATCTGTCACCCTTTTCTATTTTCAGGTTTACCTTTTGAAAATCCAACATCTTTCTGTTTTCGCATACGTAGGGAGAAGAGATTACATTTTAACCTCGAGAGCTTCAAAGCAGATTGTGGAAAGAAAGTGAGTCTTCACAACTCCTTGGTCCCTTACTAAACAAAGTGATGCTTAAGTGATCCTGACTTTTCTAGGTTTTTCAATAGTTTTGGAAGATTGAGGCTTGCTCAAATAGGAAACTCCAAAAAATTAATTTTTCCCTTTCTCCCTGTGAATGAAGGTGTTGTGAAAGTTAAAGAAAGGTTGGTACCAAGTAATCAAAGTAAGTTGACAGGCCTATAATGCAAAATATTACACAGATATCAGCCCTCATACAAACTGATTTCCCCCACTTCGTGCTCTAAAAAAGAAATTATAAGGTAGGTGGTGAAAGGAAATTCAGAAATGATTGCCCCCATCTAGTCCAAAAGACAATGAAAGGAAATTCAGAAATGATTTCCCTCGTATCAACATTTAAATGCATAAATATATTCTGAAGTGATGAAAGGAAATTTAGTAAAAAGGGCCAGATAACTTCACTGGGGTACTGAACAGGCTCGCTGGCAATGAAGCAATATCTGAGATATCTGTAAGGTTGTTATACATGAATATCACTCTACTCTGGTAACCAATTTTTTCAAAACCTGATCTACATCCCAAGTTCAGACAGGGCTTCCTGATTAAAAACATATAATTTTCTTATTTTGATGCAAGCCGATAGCCACAAGATCTGTTGGGTCTCCTAGAACTATTTTGATTGTCTTAATGCAGACTTGAATTCAGTAATGGGAAGGAGAAAGTCATGAAAGGGACTACAACTAAGTTTAAAAAGTATCTGAGTTTTGAAAATCTTTTCAAAGGTAAAAAACGAAGTCCCTTTCCCCTTCGGTATCCTGTTCTAAGGAACATTTTCGTTGGATTAAAGCCATTGACTCCATTTACCCAATATAGGCACGTGGTCTACTGTTCTTCCTGTCTTGCAGGAAAACGAGATCCCTAGCTGGAACCTATGTTGGAGCCGCCTTTGTTTTTTTTTTAGCTTGTTTTAAATTTTATATCTTAATTCTTGAAATCGAAAGCTGGTTTTCATATTTTCCTTTATTTTTTCCAAAATCTCAGAAATCTCATCACCCAAGCAGTGACGGTTATCATACTCTTAAGGTAATATTTATTTTTTCAATCGTTTAAAACAAGTCTCTCCTTTTTTACCTCGGGATGTCGCAGGTCGAAAGTTATAGATCACATAGTTTACAAGTCCCGAGGGACGAAATGACGAAATAGATTTTAAAAAAAAGTTCACCCAGATCAGTACCGAGAGTAAAGATACTCTAAACCATAGTTAAGCATCATCGAGACTTCATGTCTCGGCGTTTGCTAGCTCAAAGAGTCTTACCGTCATAACCCCGATAGCCGAAACCACGAGATTCTTGTTTTAGTAACCCAGGTTAATGTTAAAAGTAGAAAAGTTTAGCCGCGGTTAAGCTCTGTCGGGAATTCACAACTCGACATGTTTTTCCTTAAAAAACTATACCTTCGAAACCCCGAGTCGTGAAGTTGTGATATAAATAAAAATGTAATTAATTAAACACTTAATCCGGTTTTATCTTCCATTCGAATTAGATCATATCATCGCGATCTCGGGATTTCGCAACTCGACATATGAGCATCCCGGAAGCTATACCTTTGAAGTCCCGAGTCGCGAAGCCGCGATCTCGCGATTTTGCAACTCAGCATACGAGCCTCCCAGAAGCTATACCTTCGAAGTCCCGAGTCGTGAAGTCACGATATAAATAAAAATGTAATTAATTAAACACTTAATCCTGGTTACATTTTTTTATTAACCAAAGCTAATTATCGCAATATTGGATTTTAAAGGTTTAAAGGGTTAAAGTGAAAACTCCCGATGAGGCGAATGCCGAAAGATTAATTTTTTTTTTAAAAATGTCTGATTAATTAAGCTAAGACAACATTTCCAGTGTTTTAATACGAAAATTAATATGCACAGTTTACGAGGCAATTTTAAACTTTCCTTGCGCCAACTTGCATTACGAACTGTCAAAATTTATGAAATTAATTGGAAATGAGGCGAATCGACAAGAAAGGATTTGGTTTTTATTGCTAAATTTATATTTAAGAACGATTTGACCATTCTGTCCCTAAGGACGACCTAGTTTTAAATGGTTGAAGACATGGATCTTTTATTTTTTGTCACTATTTTCATTCTATTCTACGCAGAGCAAACTTTTCTCGAGCGAACTAATTTCTGTATGTATACATATTTTTATCGCAGGAGAGATAAAGTAGAATCCCCTGCCATGACCCCGCAAAAAGTGTCTAAATCCACCGTTGAAGTTTCAGGACAAGGTTCAAACAACATTTCTGATACTTCACCTTGAAGTGTCGACTCTATCAGGACCTGGTCATATATTTCTGAGGTTTTACAGTCCGAATTGGTAGATGTTTCAGATGATTCCAGTGAAAATGAAAAAGACGACCTGATCACCAAGTATAAGATTGTCGTCAAGGCTTAAATGCATAAAGTAGCGGCTAGGACATGTCTGCTCCCTTACTATGATATGGTCCGGTGGGCATTAGACCATGTAGATATACCAACCAGAACCATCATCAACGAGTAGAGGGTCACCATTGGGACTTTCAGACCCGAACAATTGCAGGCTATGTATAAGCCTCCAACCGTGTCGAACTTTGTTTACAATGCCAAATTCCTGGACAATTTTAAACAAAAGGAATGTGTGCAATACGACAAGACTATGTCTGGTTTAATCAAAGATTGGGTTTCACACCCTGATAAGTTCAGGGTGGACAGTAATGGTATATATTCAATATCTTCTCTAGAACCACAGTTCAAATATATCGCTATGATGACCTGCAGATTATATGGGAGAGAGGACACCACACATTTTCTCCTTCAGTGGGTGCCTCTAATTCACACAGTCACCGAAGGTTGTTCCTTCGACTAGGCTAGACTATTGTCTGATAGTTTTACCAGTCGAGTTACAGAGTATCGAGCACAGAGGGAGAGCAAAAAGATTGCTTCATTCTTTATGTCCACGTATATCGTGGACGCCGTGTGTTTTCTGACACCTTTTCCTTTAATGAGTTGGAGTTGGACTCCATCAGAGGCTGAGCCCATCCATGTCTACCATTCAAAGTTGTGGGAAGACAAATCTTCAGATTTTGTGTATGAAATCTTTAACTGGGTAATGGTACCGCTGCATGTCACTATCTTCGACCACCCACCACCTAGGATCTCAGAAAGCATCACGGTAAATCTGAGCAGTATAGTTGACTGGTACATGGAAGAAGAATTTTCATATCTCAGAGTTTTCGGCACTTCTATTCCTCCACATGCCTTACCATTATTCATACCTGATAGGCTAGCTTGTCGTGAGATTGCCAGGAAAACTGTAATTGGTGGCGTAAGAAAGGAACTTAAGGGATATTCTAAGAAGGTATGGCCACCTTTTCTTATTCATTTAAATTCATATTCTTTGTTAGATTTCGGGCATGCTAAAGTTGAGGCAGCAGCCCTAGAAGAACTGGACTTGGTTCATATCAAATTCAAAAAGCACGATCCACACAGGGTTGTAAGTAATCACTTAGCAAGTTCTGGGCTTAAAAGGTTCGAGCATGAAAATTCACCCTCGGATGACATTTTCTGAGGCACGAGATCTTATGCCAAGGTTTTGGCTTGGATACAAGCCTTGGCACCTGAAGAGAGGGACGATGTTTTAAAATTTCAAGAACATCGGCGAAGTTGTCTTCCCCCAGTTTTGCGGGGTGAGAATCCCATAACAGCAGAAGTGCAGAAAAAAGAAGCCAAAGGCTCCAAAGATCCAACACCCATATAAGAAGAACACCAGGACAGGGAGGAGCGAACTGGGAACTCGAAAACAGAAATGAAAACTCCAGATCCACCGAAAAATCTGACTACAGTTGACACCCCAGGCCAATCAGCTAAGCAAATCAGAAATCATATCGCCTCCATTAATCCCTTACAGTCAACTAAAGGGAACATAGACACAGGGTGGATTTTCAATGAAGAATTGAGACCTATAAGGATGGAAGATCTCCCTCCACATGAGTTCTTTTTTGATAAAAAGAGAAAAGATGTGGTAAAAAGAGAATTCTACCAAGAAGTATAATCAACGACCAAAAATTTAAGGTATTGACCGATGGGAAAGATAAGAAGAAAGAGGAGTTTGCGACAGAAATAGCCGGAACATTAGGGGCGTATGCTACGGCAAACCAATTTTCAATCGAGGTTTTGAAAAATCAGTTGAAGCAAAAAAATCGCTTCATCAAAACCTTAGAAGCTAAACTAGCCACAGTAGAGGAGGCTGCCAAGGACCAGGCGAACACAGGAATAGAACAAGCAAGAATGGCCGATAAAAAGGAAATCGGGCTACTCAAAGCTAAGCTCGAACAAGAAAAGATGATATCTCAGACCAGTCAAATATAGGCAGGCCATCAAAGAGACTTGATAGGGCAGCTACAGGTTAGGTTAGAGTTTGGCGAAAGCCAATCTATAAATATCAGGATATTCCAGTCCCAGGCTATGGAGATTTGAAGCAGAGTTTCTGCAGCCCAACGAAGTTTACTTGCCAAGGTAGAGACAATTCAGGACAACTATCTGCTTATTGATCAAGTATTAGAAAACCTATTTTTCAGAGAGAGAGAAGCTGGAGCAGCTCGGATTGCATTTCAAAAGGCTGTAATACCTACAACAAACAGGGAATCGAGAAAAAGTTCCAATTTTTCCATTTCAGAATAGACCCGAGGTAATATTTTGTTGAAAGAATGGGAGCGCAGCATATCGGAAGGCAAATTGCAAGCCAAGAATGTAAGGAAATCTTGTGAAGAGGCTTTCAGTTCTATAGATGGAAATTTGTTAGGCATTGATAGTGAGAGTAATGCTGAGACACTGAGCCAAATGAATATTGCAAAACTCTCGCTTGATATAGATGAGAAAGAAGAAAGAGATTCGGCCGAAGTCTCACAAGTAACTCTAGCAGACATAGTTCAAATAGATAAATGGATTATTAAACCAAGTGTGTGATTGTGCGCTATCGACACCCTAGAACGACAGATGGAAGACAGGTTGCCACATTTAGTCAAAAATTGTTACATTTTTTAGGCCAATTGTCAAGCGGAACCTTCAAGGTTGATATCTCGACTGGTGGAAAAATGTGTCACTTGTACTGAGCATGCGAGGGGGTAGGATTTTGGTACCAAATAAAGACAGAGGTTAAATAAATGAAATGATTGATCTCCTTCTTGTTCTAACTGAAAATCCTGGAACGATTGAGATTCCATCATATGTAAATTTGTATAAATACACAATAGAAGGAAGGAACAACGGCTAGACCTTTTTTGGTCGATTGTAATAGAGATTTTCTACCTTGAGAGTCAATATAAAGAAAATCCGAAGATTCTCAATTCTGTCACGACTGTGTTATGAGTTTGTTTTCTTGTATCTCATATTTCATTTCATTTCATATATTTATCTGATGAATGTTTCGCTATACCTTAGTACAACCTCTACTATAGTGAATAAATTTTAGTTTTCTATATTGTTTACCATTTTTCCTCTGTACCAGCTATCAGCAGGTATAAGACCAGTGAACACTTTGGATTTCTATATATATTTTATGCTTCATCAGGTTATTTCTTTATCTTTTTCTTCCTCTATTTACAAGTGAGATTCTCCCTTGATAGGAGCCTTGCATGATAGACAACTTAATGTTTTCTCACACCTCATACACATTTATTAAAATATAACTCAGTTATGGGAAAGGGCCTATGGTTTGCACCCTATTTTCACTAATAGAGCTATAAGCTCTCCTTTATACGATCGAAATTGAGACAACATCTAAAATATTTTGAGATTTTCTTATCTTTATGTTCCTCTATGACTGTCCCTGTGACAAGACAGCCTAATATCGAACCCAGACTATCAGATCAAACATATATTGCCTTGAACCTTTTTGCTACTATTATTAAAATAGCCACTACATGTGTTGAACTTGAACGTTCATGGGCAGTGATTGAAAGGGACATAAACATCCAGGAACAGTTGGAAGCTACACAACAACAACTTAGAAATCATCCCTAGCTTCCCTTGTCGAAGGTTGACATTTCTTCCTTCCCTACCCCTTACTCACTTTCGGATGCCTAGACACTGTACTTCTAAGCCTTAAGTATAGACTCTGGAACAACACCCCCCTTCCTCTACCTCGGGTGAGACTTCATTTGCTTCATAGGTGTTGCCGAAAGGGCCGGTAGTTAGGGTTTTCTTGGTGCGTTGTTGAAGCATTGAACCCTGGGTCTACCCCTATGCCAACAAATGGCTCACTAGGAAGAATAGGTTTCTTTAGAGGAAATATTATAACCCTATGTGGAAGAGTTACTACTATACCTATGATTGCTCATGGAATATTGAATGAAGAAGAATTTTAGGTTATTAGGTTTGTTGAGAAAAATGCCCCATTTCCACTCTTGTTAGGTGAGACATGGGTTGAGAAAGATCAAATCAGAAGGAAAGTAGAGTAGGAAGCTATAGAAATGAAAAAGCAAGAACTAAGGGAATTCATAACCAAAAAAATAACACAACTACTAGAAGAACAAGAAGATAAGTTGATGCAACAAAAGGCAAGACAACTAGATAGAAAAATGGAAAGAACATAGGAAGGTTTGATGGACCTATCCATGCAATAAAGTAGAAAACCAACCCAGAAAGAGATATTAACTCCAGAATATGTGAGGGCACATCAGTAGTGCGAAGTACCTTAACTAAGAGAGGATCATAATAAGAATGGGAAGAGGATCTCAGAAACTGTAAGAGAGACTCAGATAACAGGAAAGAAGGCCAAAAAGCTCAGTAAGAAGAAATCTCAGCTAGAAAAGCTACAAGAAGCTACACAGAACAGAAATAGGACTTTGCAGGAGGTAGGTCTGCAGAAGTTGAACTTCATCGGAATAGTAGGACAACGCAGAATGGAACTTCGCCATGGAGAAGCTATAGGACCGTTGGAGGCATCCCAACCATTAGAATGATGCTCCAAAATGGCTAGAAATGCATTTATTGCCGAAAATATCGCCATTGGACCATTGGGACCATGCCATAATGGATGGAATCGTATTGATTGAGACATCCCTACCCATTGGAGAAATTCATTACACCGTTGCTTATTTATCCCGTTGGATGCTGCACCAGGACCACTTTTTGCAAACCAAGATATCTGAACTAGAAGAGAAGTAATTTCCTACCACGCTGTGCATCCTAAGACCTCGCCACCAATTCGACTACCTTGAGAGTCCATTCACCTACCCGGTCTATTTGATTACGAGTGTGAAGATCGGGCGACCTTAGCATAGTAGATAAATCTATAGAATAGAACCTGATAGAGCTCATGACTGAGAGAGTGATGTCTGTCAGAGTACAAGAATCATCAACAAGAGGATTTCAAGCATCCCCATCAACTGCGCAGTGTCAGTTTAGCTAACCCACTGCTAAGAAGAGAAGAAAGCACTGTGACGATCTGGCGAACACAAAGCAGATCCCGTCGGTCTTTCTTGAATACATCTTGCCTTTGGCTAGTGCAGTTAGTCATGACAGCGTCCCACATGACTTCAAGTACACACTCATCATGGGGTACCTCCCGAAGGGGATACGTGCAGTTGGACCATTGTTTGGACAAATATCGATGCTCAAGATCAACGATTTCAACCTAGGAGACCGAAAGAACCATACAATGCTCGCACCACATAGGTACTTGACAAAGATGACTAGGAGGAAGTCAAGGATAGTTCCTCATCCATGGACCATGGACATCATGAGATTGATGATATTTAATGTCATGAAGATCCCCCACTTCGACAGACACCAGGAGGTTAACGCATGTGTTAAAATCCTCCTATTGTCCTACCATGGAGGATATATTTGGTTGGATAGGCGCATCACTATGGATCTAGTGTTGATCCACCAGATCACTAGATTGAGCATGCAAGGACCAGACCCTCAGGATTTTTACCCAGGGAAGGTTGTAGATCAATCCCTGACACAATGTATAAAGGATACCTACGACGATGTGGAGAAAGGGAAACAAGGCTACAAGGTAGCCTCCATCCAAGATGGTGCAGTGTGCTTAGAACAAACTGATGCAAGTCATGGGGTTTGTCATTGACCTTGCAGGGAAGTGCATCGAGGGCATGCAAATGAAATAGGCAAGCTACATCGTCAATGAGTTGGATAAGGACTGCCACGAAGCGCATGACCAAGGCTATGAATTCCACTTCAACTGGTTACTAATTCTCATAGCATTTGTCGCTTGGGAGATGCCGGAGGGAGCGACATTTATGAAAGTTGAGCCATCAGAACCATAGGCCATGAGGTTCACCACCTTGTGGTATACAGGCAACATGGCGAAGAAATAGAAACCAAATGTGGTGTTCCACACCTACTACTTATAGCTCACACGAGCCATCAAGTCATTCCCCCGAACACCTTGCATACTTATAGGCCGCTAGCGAAGTTCCACGCAGACCGCCACTTCATATACATCACTGTGCATAGGGATGAAAGTAGGGAGGAGTTTCATTCATACTATAAGTTGACTGATGAATACCTAGAAGAGATCACTAAAGAATGGCCAGTTGAATTCCATGAACCAGTCGAAGATGCAGAACTGTCTAACCTCGACCTCATCGGAAGTCTCGTGGTTACCCAGACTGAGTACGATGGACTGAGCAATGCTAAGAAGAAGAAGAAAAAGGAAGAAGTGCAGGACATAAACAACGCATCGGAGGAAACTACATCTGATTCACTTGGAGGAGGAGGAGGTGATGAAGTAAGCCAAGAGAAGGAAGGGGAAGAATATAAGTAGGAAAAGGGAAAAGTAAAACTACCAAGGGATCCCCTTACAGAGGCTAAGATGTCAAATAAAAGGAATTTTTCTCCAAAGAAACCCTCAACGCGGAAGAAGTCACGAGCCGATAAGCCTCAGTCACAGAATGTACTCATGGTGGATGATATCCATCTCATCATCTCCACTGTAGAATATGCCTCAAAGGATATCTTGCAGTGAAATGAAGTAAAGAAAGAAACAATGTATGACATAATCGAAGAGGAGCTGAAAGGGGTACAACAAGATCTCTATTCAAGATGAGCAATGTTTACTACACTGTTGTCATCAGAAGGTGTAGCATTGGGGGATGAGCCCACCCAACTACGCAGGATAGCAGATGCTACAAAGGCTTTCTTTCATCGAGTACATGAAGAAAAATAACAGGCCAAAGAGGCCTTGAAGCAAGCAAAGGAGGAATCCCTAGAGTAGCTTCAAGTTGAGAAACAAGAAAAAGATGACATAAGAGCGAAGCTTGAGGAGGACAGAGAGCAGATCCAGAGAGAAAAAGACTAGCTGATCACAGAGTAGACTGTGGTCAAGGAGGCAATGGCTAGAGCACTTTGCTCTGTGCCCGTCTTGGTCTAGATGGAAGAAGAGACAGCTAAGAGCCAGATGGGGAAGCTCGTTGAATATTCAACAACTTCAAGCAAGAGTAGTAGAGCTAGAACTTATAGCGGTGTCGAGCACTCTGCAAGAAGTGTGATATCAGAGGAAAGAAACTGCCAGGAGCACAGTAGAAAGAATCAGAATGTTGGCTTCAGAATGTAAGAAACTCAGTAACCGAAGTGCACAGACCTATGAGCACCTTGCAGAAGACCCGAAATTGAGGATATTGGAGGCACAACTCCGGGAGTTGAATCAACATACATCGACCATGCAAGCACAAATAAAGCAACTTACTTCCATTGAGAAGATGAAGAGATCACAGGAGAAACACGTAGTTCAAAAATAGGTCACTTCCATCCAGAGTAGAGTGATGGAGGTAACACAATGACTCCAGCTAGTGCAGGAAGAAGCCTGCACACTTTTTGAAGAGATTGAGGGACAAGTATCACAACTGGAATAGGTGGTCACAATAGTGGAACAATGCCTACAGGGGCCGGTCATTGAGCAAGTCATTTAGGAGTTCATTGAGTAGGAGGTTTTGGCGAAGCATCAAGTCGAGGAAGCTCGAGCTAATCTCAAGGCCTTCGAAGCGGTGTTGCCCAGATCAGAGTGACTCGGGACAAGTCATAGGTGAGTTTCGGGGGCCTATTGGCCCTCAACCAAATTTTGAGGAAACATTGGTCTTGTTTGACCATTTTTGGGACTTCTACAGGCTGCTCGAAGATGGAGCACCCATGCAAAGCGAAGATCATGGGATATTGCCCCCTTTTTGTGGGATTTTTTGGTTTTAAGGTTTATGTAACAGGTATGGGATGTCGACCCATGGGTTTTACCCATGTTTAGGCCTCTTTTGTAATGTATAAATAAGTAGCTAATGTAAGAAGGAGTCGATGTCTTAGTGCTAATGTTAGATATGTGCAAGAAGATGTGTTAAGGCTTGCAGAGCTAAGTGAAAATGTTTTGTAAGTTCTTTGTAAAGACAGACTGTGTAGGGCTTTGTGCCTTGACCTAACTCAGGGAAGGAGGATCTGGCGAGGTGCGGAGATCTCCTGTCCTATATGGAGTTGGCCTTGTGGCTCTTTGCATGTAGGAATATTAGAAGAGACAAATAAAGAAGAGAAGAGTTGGTGGACATAGCCCCACACTGGGGTGAACCACGTATATCTTGTGTCGATGTGCTTTGTGCTATGATGTTCATGTTGTTTATGTATTGATTTTATTAGTTCACTATTTTAATGTATGATAGATAGATCTATGAATGCTTAGTTATTTATGATGTGAATGAATGTTATATCTCTCTGATGCTATGTGCTAACTGGTTAGACATGCTTAATCTTGGTGGTCACAGGAGAAACATGCAGTCCAACATAATATTACTGCTATCTAGAGTAGGGTCATGGAAGTTACACAAAGACTGCAACCGGTGCAGGATAAAGCCTGCACAATTTTTGAAGAGATTGAAGGAAAAGGCTCGCAGTTAGACCAAGTGGTTGTGACAGTGGAACAACTTTTGGAAGGACCTATTACAGAGAAAGTCATTCAGGAGTTTGTCGAGCAGGAGGCTCTAGTGAAGCAACAACTTGAGGCATATCGAGCTAAGATCGAGGCCTTTGAAGCAACACTACCCAGATCTGAGTGACTTAGGATGAGTCACAGGTGAGTGTTGGGGGCCTGTTGTCCCTTGAACAAGTTTTGAAGAAACATTGGTTATGTTTGACCATTTTTGGGACTTCGATAGGTTGGTCGAAGATAGAGCACCCAGGTGGAGCTGAGATCATGGGATCTCACTTTTTTTGCGGGCTTGGGGACCCAACTAAGGGATTTTAGGGTTTATGTAATGGGTTAAGGGATGTCATCCCATGGATTTACCCATGATTAGGCCTTATTGTAATGTATAAATAAGTAGTATCCAAGCAATGTAAGAGTAGTTACTGATTGTCTATGTGCATGCATTTCTAGCTAAGTGTTGTTTTGAGTTGTTGTTGGATTAGTTCAAGAAGTATTGGCTTTGTGCGAGAATGTGTTAATACTTGTAGAGCTAAGTGTAAGTGATTGTAAGTTTCTTTGTGCACAGACTGTGTAAAGTAAGGCTCTGTGATGATAAGGAGTAGGCCTCGTTCCTTGACCTGATTTTGGGAAGGTGGATTTGGTGCTCAGTGCGCAGATCACATGTCCATTGCGAAGCTAGGCTCTGTATCTTTGTGCACAGGAGAAACTGAATGTAAGAAGAATAAATACTAATAAAGAAGAATAATAAGTCGGTGGATGTAGCCCCACACTAGGGTAAACCACATATATCCTGTATTTTGATGTGCTTTGTGTAATGTTGTTGATGTTGATTATGTTGTTCATCTGCTTAGTGCATTGATCTTTATATATGTTAGATATATCTATGGATGCTTAGTTCTCTATTGATGTTGAATGTGATGGATATAGACTAATATTATGTGCTAGCTGATTGGAAGAACTTGATATTTATTGTTACTTTGTTGATCTGTAATAAGGGTTTAATATTCAATGTGAATGAAAGTCATAAACTAATGCATCTTGTTGTCTAAGTGCTCTGCTAAGTGTTGTAATCACATATTTGTGTCCCATATTGGTTGTAGAAACCTGAGTCCTACAACACCCCCTGTCTCTACCTCGGGTGAGACTTCATTTTCTTCACAGGTGTTTCCAAAAGGGCTGATAGTTAGGGTTTTGTTGGTGCGTTGTTGAAGCGTTGAACCCTGGGTCTACCCCTGTGCCAACACAAGGCAAGGAAAGTGAAGGAAAATCAAGACAAGGCAAGGCAAGTTAAGGCAAGTCATGGAATGCTATGGAATTACATGGTATGGAATGGAAAAGGTAAGAAAAGTGAAGGCAAGGAAAGGCAATTGAACGTAAGGCAAGGGAAGGAAAGACAAGGCAAGTGAAGGTAAGGCAAGGCAAGGCAAGTGAAGGAAAGGCAAGGCAAGTGAATGCAAGGCAAGGAAAGTGAAGGAAATGCATGGTATGATATGGAATGGCATGACATTGAATGGAAAAGGAAAGACCAGTGAAGGCAAGGAAAGGCCAGTGAAGGCAAGGCAAGGCAAGGAAAGACAAGGAAAGTGAAGGAAAGGTAAGGCATGGCATGGTAAATGAAGGAAAGGAAAGGAAAGACAAGGCAAGGAAAGGAAAGACAAGGAAAATATTTTAACAACATTACAAATATTTTAATAACAATAAAAATGAAGCCAAAATTATTCTTTTTACATACCTAGATGGTCATTCAAGTAGACCATCAGGATCACTTCTAATACTGATAGTTTCCATTAACTTCTAGTGCTTAGAGTAAGGCAAGAACTATCGTACCTTTGATGATTTATTACTTGGAATTGCTTGTAGTTGGAGGTTTGTACCGATAACCAAGTTTGTAAAGTGGTATACAACTTGACCTGGTTTATAATCTTGAAATACATAACCACCTTTCTTTCGTGTTATTTCATCCCTTGTCATATATTCTCGTTTAATAACCATCGAACCTATCAGAAATTCAATGCCTTCAGATTTTGTTACTGATCGCATGAGGGTATGCTTTCCCTCTGAGCATCGTTCCAACCAATAATAAATGCACCATTCATTATCTATTGGGGAAACCACTGCATATATGTGCCTTGAATAAAATGGAGTGACAAAATGTGAGTCCACTAAATGACCAAAGCATAACACATTCATTCTAGTTATTCAAAATTTAATAGAAGGATTCAATGAACCTGGCAGTACAAGATCTAAGACATGATCATAATCTGCTAAAATACTCTATTGGTCCTCCTCCAATTGGGATAATTCCATAGTTATACATATACCAATGGGGAGTGATACACGATACCATCTATCAACCTAGTCTGTTGATTCACAATCATCCCATTCATTACTACTACATGGAGCACAAAAACAAGAGAGTTTTGTCATCCATATTTCAACTATTGCATTGTCTGATGTTCTAACTTAATGGAATCCATGAGTTCCCTGGATTTTTTTTCATTCATAACACTGTGATTGATCTACATTGACCACCTCCCAAAAATATCTATGCACATGCCCTTTCTTGTGTGATTGGTCTTCACAAGTTCATATTCCCTCTCCCATTACTGAAGAACACCATTCAACAATGGATTTTGCATCTCGAATGAAGAAAGTAGTAGTGAACTTCATTTCTTTCCTGTGTAATTTTATTTTTATGCATGCACCTTCTCCATCATGCTCCCCTTTCCCATGCCCAGACTCAAAATAGTTCCAAATGTGTGGTACATTTAGTTTGTTTTGCAACATACACAACCATTGAAATACGCGAGCATTTTTTAATTGGCCCATGCAACCATCTGAACAAATCCAATGTTGATCCATCTGTATGTTCTCCTCCTTAAGGTGATTGTATAAAAACTGAAAACATTATTGTACGTAGGCTAAGTCATGGCATCGATCATCACTTATGTAGAAGTGATACTCTTTCAATATAACTTTGTTTTGTTCATTACTATCTGGTCCATGCCTATATATGATATGTACCATTATGTTGACCTGCTCTGAGTGATAATATTGGATTTGAATCTCATTTTGTAGTTGAAGGGTGTATTTCTTAGCAAAATCAACCACTGATAACATAGTACCAACATAAAATGTATCTCTACATATTTTAAAATGTCTATCCTACCATCGAGCCACATGGACATGCTGAACATAATGTCATGTCTTTTCGTTGAAGTCCTTCATGAAGTCACAAACTCGTACTTGGGAAGTAACCAATTGTATCTTTTTTCTTTCTTGTCCTCCATCAATATCATATGTAACATATTTAAATCTTTGCAAGGCAACCTCCTTCCTCCCCAATTCACACTCATCACTTACATGGATGCACTTTCTTAGTATCATTCCATCGCACTTGGGGAATGCCCCATATAAGCATGCATTTTGATAAAATGTAAAACCCTTTGGCCTTGTACACAATATGTTGTGAATAAAGTCTCTATATGTCGACGACGACGATGCCAATATAACTAGGCATTCATGCAAAAGGGTGTTATGAAAAACACAATATATATATGTATGTGTGTGTGTGTGTGTGTGTGTGTGATAGTAATAACCATATTCAATGTGATATCTACAACAACACGTGTTACAAATTGTGTTTATTCGAACATACCAAGGCTTGCATTTATGGAAATATCTTTGACCTACGTTAAGTGCACTATGTACTATTATGAATCTCTCATACAATTTTTTCTATGTAATGTCAATATAATGTTTAATATGGGGTTCATGGTCCCTAGATCCCCTTCTCAATTTTAGTACATCTTTTTGGTTGGAAGAGGGCCTTGTGTTCTCATGTCAAAAATCCTAAATTAGTTCCTTAAACGCTCCAATTAACTTCATGTCAAAATGAGGTAGCCTTCAAGTGAAGGCCCACAAATATGTTGGGGCACTTGCGTCGAGGATATGTCTTTTATGAGAATACTTTCTAAGGGTTTTGACATTGCATTCGAAGAGGTGAGAGGTTTCTTGTAGAAAACAATGTTTTCTTGTGATCTTTCTAACAATCGATTGGAACAAGACATGTTGGGCTGCATTGCGGTCTTTAGAATGAGACTTCTTACCAATTCTTTCAAAAGCATCTACAAGGTTTCATACTATATGATGACTTGTTTCTACACTTTTGACTGTTTTAATGCCTAAAATTCTCTTAACAACAATCAAACTTCTAGATTTTAACAAAGATAAAAATAATTGACATTTAGTAG
>JZKD02S1835234.1:527904-547713 GCA_000966675.3 Picea glauca | reverse complement strand
TGTGTGTTTTAGGCGCACGGTCTGTAATTGAAAATGTAGTAAACTGAATGGTATCGATATCTTCATTCTTAGAGTTGCACGGTGTGTGTTATGTGTGTTTTAGGCGCACGATCTGTAATTGCAAATGGCGGGATGCATTATATGCATATTAGTTTAGATCGACCCGGATGTTTATTAATTCACAACCCTCTTTTTTAATCATTGGATTTCATTAAACCATATAAATAGTTGGTTTTGTACTCATCTGAAACCGTTTGAAACATCTTAATAAGAAATCCTAGAGATTGTTTCCCCTCTCGCTATTTCAAAGAGAGATTTTGCCATTTCAACGCCATGAGTCATGCAATGGTTGTAGCGCAAACTTAATATGAACCCTCCTCATCGTAAACGCATTACCTGTCCAAAAACATGCATTACACACAGCATATTAATTGATGTAATGTGTGAGAACATTTGAATTAAAATATTAAAATATTTGCACAAGCATTTCAGGTATTCGCACAGCTGTAAGCCGCCTTTCGGCGTTCACCAGCCGCGAGTTAGTGACTGTGCTAGTTTTGATACAACAGTTCTTTTGAAAGACCCGACTCTAACTGAGATGTATGGTCCACCTGTCCTCTGTTTCCATCTGTCATTGCCCGGCTGATTAGACATACGACCTAGTTTTCCCCAAAGTCATTTTCATCTCCTGAGACCCACATTGCACCTCGAACCAGTCTGCCACGTCAACATTGTATGACAAAACCCGTCGGCATCCAAAGTTTTCTCAGGAGGATACCAACGGAGACATACATAAGGATATCGTCGATTCTCGACCTGTCCACTGAGAAATGCGATCTGATGGGACGTTTTAGCTCTAAGATACGCTAGATATGACGCATTTAAAAGGTTAATTAATTCCAGGATCATGCATTAGTTGTTAATTCATGTGCAAGTCAAAAGGACCGTTTGAGCATGTCGATACAATGCATCTCCCTCTATGCCTTCGTCATCAACCCACATAGAATTTATTTGCAGAGATTCAGCGTTAGGTTGTTTTGAATTGCATCGATTACTCGTATTAACTAGTTGATACAACTTGTAGGATCTCTCTCATTATATTCTCTTGAGTTATTGTGAATAAGATTATTCTGCGTGCAAATACGTTTGGAGCACCCAAAGGAGCAAGACGAGTGACCCAGAGAAAGCTTCCAAGGTCTAGTGAGTATTAAACAACAATTTTAGCAAGCGTTACGGGTATGTACCTGCTTATGGATGTTTTAGGCTTCATTTCATATGTTTTCCTCCAACGTTACTCTGTACACATGCCTAAAGGATTGTTTTTGGTTGCAGGAACAATGCCTCTGAAGAAACCCACCACAAGGAAATCTCCAAGAGCGTCAAAGCTAGAAGAACTAGAGGTGGGAGAAGGTTCCTCCCCAATGGTTGCAAGACAATTGGAATTTGCTCCAAAGTCAGTGTTTGTCACCAATACAATGACCAAGAAGGCTTTTGCCCAGCCCATGGCCTTCATAGACATAGAGGCAAACATTGGGACCAAGACAGTACTCCCACGCTGGGAAGAACTTTTTAAGAAAATCAAGTGGGAGGAACTCCCTAAATATACCCTGCACAACGATCCTGATACGAGAAGACTCGACGATGAAGTTCTCCCGAATGTCCGCAAGGCTTATCTGCACATGGTGGCGAGCAGGACTCTGGTATTCCCTTGCATCAATCTCTTGAAATGGCTTATTGATCACACTGATGCACAAAGGTGTTTAATTAAAGACGATAATGGTGAATGCATCAGGGTTTTCCTCCCAGTGGAAGTTCAGAATTACTACAAGTTCAGGGAGCCAGAGGAACAGTTAAACACTGATTTTGTTTTGAGTTTCTATGAGAAACACGACACCAACAAGATTATGGCTTCCTAGTGGAGAGAGGATAAAAATTTCACCAATCAGACCTCTGGCTGGTACCTGACAGCCAACCTAAGAGAGCCTTACATCTATCTAATGGCCCTCCTCTACCGATTACATGGGGAGAAATGATTGCTCCTGGTTTTCAGAGGCTTGGATGCCTCTAGCTTACACCATAGCCATTTTTGGAATAGGTTTGAACTGGGGTGCAATCATCTCCAAACAACCGAGCACTTGAATACAACAAGCTCAAACGTCAAAAGAGGGAGAAACCCCTTCTTTCTACATGTTTTCTTACCTATTGGACGTCATCTATGCCAAGAATGTATTTGCCGGAATGAAATTGAGCTGGAACGCCTCCGAGCTCTCAGTCTATGTCTATTTCAACATCTTGTGGGAGAACAGGTACAAGAAATCCTACTCTCTCATCTTTGACCAGTTTATTGCACGCATTTATTCTTTGTTGTTCAAGAAAGAGTGCCCAAGGCCGTCAGATGCAACCAAAAAGGTTGTATCGAAAGTAGGCCATTGGTATCTAGATGAGTGTGAGACCTACATCAAGGTTTTCAGCGCCACATGAGCACCCCATATGTTACCTATATATGTCCCTGATTGACTAGTACTAGGGGAAATCTGTTATCAGACCATTTTGCAAGGCTACAATGCCACTTTGGTAAAGGATAAGAAGTGGGCCTTCATACCTTATGGTTTTCATATTGGCTTCTACATGGTAAAGGACACCGCGTAGGCCAAGCAAGAAGGGTTAAGTCAATTGGAATTTTGATTCCAAACTGGTCGTTTTCGCAAGCACGATCCCAAGGGTCTGGTCCTGAAGCATGCATCACGGGTATCATCCTATTGGCCCTATTCCCATGACTGGTTTGAGGATGAGATCTTCACCGAAAATGCTCAAGACTGGGATGAGGTGGTGGAAAGGATGGATGATCCAAAAGCAACCAGGTTCAAGGCCATGAGTTGGGAAGAAAAAACATCAATTTTGGAACAATCAACTCAAGAGATCCTCAAGGCCAAGGGAGAAAGGATAGCATCTGAAACAATGGAAGCTCTCCAGGAATTCAACGAAACAACTGAGATTTCCCAGGTAACTCCGATAGATGACAAGAATTTCCATGAGGCTCAGGATGCATTGGAAAGAGGGGCACTCATGTATCAATAGGCTCAACAGGTAATGAATCAGATGAGGGATAACCTGGACCTCGTTAGGTTTCCAAGGCTTTCGACCGATAGCCCAGAAGAAAGACCGACGGGGCCAAGTGATCATGAATTCACGAACCTTGATAACATCAACAGGTCAAATGACCCTGAATCCACAATGCCACTGACTGGATCGCCGATAGGTGTGAAAAATCAACCAGAGATGGGTTGGGTATTAGTTGAAACAACTGCGCCCAATCCTTTGAGTGAGTTTATAAATATATATATTGATGATCAGAGCCCGGAGGCATCTCGCAGGACCCCTGTGCGTGTCTAAGAAGAAAAGGGACCTGCGGAGACTACTTCCCCTGTTCCTGAGGTTCAAACTCAAGAGATCCCACAAAAGGAAATAGAATTCGAGGGTGTTCCTGACACAAAGAAGCCCTATGTGCCGGAGACTTGAGAAGATATTCCTAAGGACAAGTCAGAACCGAAAGAGCCAAAGGAAGGATCCCCGCAAAAGGACATCGACATTTCAATGACCGATGCGCAAGTAAGTATCAAGCCTACTCCCGACGCCTCTATTTTGCTTGATACATAGATCCCTGACAAGTGACAAGAATAGGTTGGGCCTTCAGAGAAAAATGAGGAAGTTCAAGAACCCGATCTTGAACAAGTATACACCATTAGTAACCTGGGAAACACACTCACATGGGGTGATCAATAGATACCCGAGTTGATAGACAAGGTAGCAAATATCTATGCGATCTCCTATGATCTAAAGAGAAAGGCCATCGTCCAAAGAACCATAAAGAAAAGGAGGATCAAGTTGGATCGCTCCATCCTCATCACTACAAAGGAGAATTTGATAAACACAATAGATGCCCGAACATCGGAGCTCCTTAGTACGGGGATGGCGCTCTCGGATGCCACCCTGGACAGAGCCAAATGAGATGAAAAAGAGTTGGCCGCTGCCCTGAAGGAACTAGAACACTTATGCCACCTGGATGAGTACTATCAGGGAGCCACCCAGATCACAGTATATTTGAGAAGCGAATTCGAAGAAGCTTACAAACAATTCACAAAAGAGCGGAACCTTTTTACAGCGAAGATAGTTGAGCTCTAGGAGGACACTCTCATGGCACTTGCAACATGCAAGGATATGGAGCGATAGTATGAAAAGGTGCAACAAGTAGTAGAAAGACTTGAATACATTGATGCAGTCCAACAAGGCCGAGACAAAGAAGAACATGGAATCCAAATGTTGAGCAAGAGAATTCTTGATCACATGAAGTGATCAGTCGAGTATTGGGCTAAGATGTCTCGGGAATGACACCAAAAAATTAAAAAGCAGTGGGCCAAATGCGAGAAACATTGGGGTAAAATCAACCAAGCAATGAAGGATATCAAACTCCTCGAGTTCAGCACCCCCCGACGACTTGTGCGACATAGTCGAATCGCACACCAAGCAAGATGCATTATGGGCCGAAGATCTAGCGAAGGTGAATGACGCAGCACCAGGAAAAGTGCAAATATTTATGGAACATATGATAAGAGCTTGAACTATGCTACAACAGTTAAACACCAAGTTGGTGAAGTACTGTGCGCATGCGATGGAGGTCATAGGATTTTACGCAGCTCTGATGGAACAACACAGATTTCCATGGGCCCAAACTTGCGAAGAGATGTTCATTAGTTGGTCAAAATATGAGAAAAGTCACCCATTTGAGTGATATCTTGAGTTGACTGTTAAGGAAACTGTTAGAAGAAGATGCCACGTGGTGAATTTTGTTTTGTTTAAACTACACTTAACCGTTATTTTTAGTTAAATTTTATGTTATAAATAAAGGCCTCGACCGATTAATGAAGGGTTGATGGTTGTTGCAAGAACTCATTCTTTCTGGTTGTTAAGAATTATTTTGAAGCTCCCTTTAATTGAGAAGTCCTTCTGGACCAAAGACAAAGTTATTTTCATCAAATGCATGTGTGATTGGGCGTGGAAAAGAACTATTTCCTATCTTGTTTCGTGAACGGATGTAATAAGTAAGAGTTATTGAATCTATTGTCATGTTATCTCAGATTTGGTGCAATCGCTTCACTGTTCTTTTCTTTAATGATGAAGATGATGATTCGTTGTTTTATTATGTGTTGAATGATTATAGCAGGTGAATTATTTTGCTTGCCATTTATCTTATCACATATATGTTTTATTTCTGATAATTAGTAATCTCAAATAGTGATTGGATGCTCACATGGTTAACATATTAGTACTAGGCCTGTGGTATAGAATTGTCGTCTGCAGGTTTGTGTTGAAATAATATAACTGCAAAGTGTATTCTAATTATTATTGTTGTATTATTCATTAGATCAATCCCCTATTGTGGATTGATCATGTCAGATATTGTAAAAGACCAAATCCCCTTTTGCGGATTGGTCAAAACACAATTGTAATAGGCATAATAAGAATTCGGCCCCATAATATATTAAAGAGGCCCTAGAATATATAAAAGGTGGTTATAACCACCCAGATTGAGAAGTTGGCCCTGCCAGTGAAAAGACACCTCTACACATGCCAGAGTTGTATAAATAAGGAGGCTAGCATCTCACTTAGACACACACTCACTTGTTCATTGAGAAGCAAGTTTTAGAGCTGCATTTGGAGAAGAGGGAGAGAGAGAGAGAGGCTCGTTCTTGGGAGAGGACTTTTTGTATTTGTTTGAGTTATCTCTTGGCATTGTATTGACTATCTATAATAAGGAAGTTTTGTTGGGTTTTCTCCCCCATGAGGGTTTCCCAGGATAAATAATGTGTCTCTTGTGATTGTGTATTTCCTAGTGATCCTATCTTATGTTATTATTATCTAGTGAAATGCAAAGAACTCTAATAATAACTTAAACCTTAACATGGTATCAGAGCTAAGATGAAGAGAGCATCTTTCACAAGAGAAAGTGAAAAACATCATTGTTGTCGTACATGCAAATTAGGGCTTTTTGTTGATGAATTATTTCAGCCCTAAAACCATCTAGAAAAGTGAACCCTTCCTCAAGGATCACTTTGGCATCCTCAGCACAAATTTTCAGTGTCTAGATCTCTTGGAAAGTGAAACCCTAGTTTCATAAATTACTAGAGGTACCAGAAGTACCAAAAGTACCAAAGGTACCAGAAAACCAGAAGCACCAGTCCAGAAATCCATAGATCAAGTTTGGAGGGGTAAAATTTGGATTTTATCAGATCCAAACACACCAGGCTACTCGCCTCAACCAAGCGCACCTCCTACTAAGTTCATAATTTAATTTTGAGCATTTTCATTTTTGGACATTTTCCTAGCTCCAGGTAAAAGATGTCTACAAGCACTAAGCTTGTTGACAAGCTGGAAGGTGTGGAAAATATCCGTTCTTGGAGGTATAGGATTGGTCTCATTCTTGAAAAGAATGACCTAGCAAGATTCATCAAAGAAGAAGTGTCAGAACCCGATGATGTTGCAGACAAAGAAAAGCATCAAAATGACACGATCAAGGCCAAAAGAATCATTGCAGATTCAATCAAAGATAACCTGATTCCTTATGTGTCATCAAAGAAGACTCCGAAAGAAATGTTTGATGCCCTAAACAGACTATATGAAGGAAAGAACATAAACCAAAAGATGAATCTAAGAACTCAGCTCAAGAATACAAGGATGCAGAGAGGAGAATCAATCCATGAGTATTTCTATAGAATATTAGAATTCAAAGAACAAATAGAAGTGATTGGAGATACCATAGATGAATAAAAACTCATAATGATGACCCTTAATGGTCTCACAAGACCTTGGGATGAATTCATCCAAACGATTTGTGCTAGAACGAAGAAACTAAAATTTGACGGTCGATGGGAAGAATGCATTCAAGAAGAAATAAGATTAGCTAACCAAGAAGCTTTGCTAGCAAGAGATGAAGATCAATCCATAACTAATCACACTAAAGGAGGAAGAAAGAAGTCTCACTTCCAGAAATAAACTCATAAAGAGTCTCACCCCCAAAACAAATCACAACCAAAGAGATTCCAGAAGAAAGGACAACGAAAGGAAAGAGATTACTCATCTATCCAATACTACCATTGTGACAAGATGGGACATATTGTAAGATATTTTCCAGCTATATGAGAAGAATAGAAGAGGAAAAATAATAGCCACCATGCCCATGAAGTTGAAGATGAAGAGCCACCCACAAATACATTAAGAGAACAAATTAAAGACTATGTCTTAATTTCGACCCTCTCAGGATCGGTAACACCTGGAGAGGACACTTGGCTCATTGATAGTGGCGCCTACAAGCACATGACAGGACAAAGAAATATTCTCTCTTGCATTTCAGAAAATAAGTTTTCTCAGAAAGTGACACTTGGAGATGATTATCAATACCCTATCAAGGGAGTGGGAGAATCAAACTACAAGCTTAATTCAGGGAATTCAATGAAGATGAAGGATGTACTCTATGTACCAGGTTTGACAAAGAACCTACTCTCCATATCAGATTTAGAAAAGAAAGGCTTCAGAGTTACCTTTATAGATGGATAAGTTCTTATGTGAGATAAATGAGAAACCATGAAAGAGGCAATCATCATTGGAAAAGAAGAGGTGGCTTGTATAAGCTAAAGGGTCACTTAGAAGCTTCCATGACCCACGCCATTGAGAATCCATGTGAACTTTGGCATAGAATATTATCCCACATCAAATACAAGGTGCTACCATACGTATGCAAAGTAGTGACAGGTGTACCAAAACTCAAAGTTGACCATGAAGGTGTGTGAAATGGATGTGCACAAGGGAAGAACATCAAGAACCCTTTTCCGAAGAGATACAACAAAGGAGTCCTAGAACTCATTCATTTAGATGTGTGTGGCCCAATTCCATCATCCTCCATCAATGGGTATGTATACTATGTATCTTTTATTGATGATTATTCTCGTAAGACCTGGTGTACTTTTTGAAATCAAAAGATGAAGTGTTTAGTAAATTCAAGGAATTCAAAGCCTTGATAGAGAATCTTTCTGAAATAAATATAAAGATACTTAGGTCAGATAATGGAGGATAATACACCTCAAAATAGTTTGTGAACTTCTGCAAAGATGTCGAGATCAAGAGGGATCTCACCACTCCCTGCAATCTTCAACAAAACAGTGTGGTAAAAAGAAAGAACAGAACGATAATGGAAGTAGTGAAGACCATGATCCATGATCAAGATCTTCCAATGTGCTTATGGGCAGAAGCAGCAATGACAACCGTATATGTACAAAACTGATTGTCTCATACTGCACTTGGGTTCAAGACCACAGAAGAGATGTTCACCGGAAAGAAGCCAGAGGTAAGACATCTCAAAATATTTGGCTACCCAATATTTATACATATTCCGAAAGAGAAGAGAAAAAAGATGGAACCCTCAGGAACGAAGGGAATATTTGTGGGATACTGTGAGGTCTCCAAGGCCTTTAGGATTTATATACCAGGTCACCATCACATTGAGATCAACGGGGATGTAAAATTTGATGAATATGAAACGCTCAAGAAATCGAGAAAATTCCATCTTGAATAAGTATATGAAGAGGAACCTGTAGCTCCCAAAGTTACAGAATCAGTGAGGGAGGTTCCCAGAGTTGTAGAACCAGTGAGGGAAGTTGTAGCTTCCCCTGATGAGGAAATTCTAGAAGATCATGAAATAGTAGAATTTCAAGAATCTCCTCAGATGAAGATCTCCCACAAGAGAAATCCTGCTTGGGCTAGGGAGATTATTCAATATGGAGAGAAGTATGGTGTTCCCGAAGGAACCATGAGACAGGTGAAGAGACCTAAGCCATTCTCCAGCTATATGGCTTTGATGTGTGATATCCTAGAAAAGAAGCCTACCTACTTTGAAGAAGCCATTCAAAAGAAAGAATGGGCAGATGCCATGACAGAAGAATACCAATCCATAATAAAGAATGATGTATGGGAAATAATTCCTAGATTGAAGAGAAAGGATGTGGTATCTTCCAAATGGCTCTTCAAAATAAAACATGTTGTTGATGGAAGTATTGAGAAGTATAAAGAAAGATTTGTCGCTCGTGGATTTTCTCAAAAGGAAGGCATTGACTATGAAGAGACATTCACTCATTTCACCAAATACACTTCAATCAGAACCATCATAGCCCTTGCAACTAAGATGAAGTGGAAGTTGCACTAGATGGATGTAAAGAAAACTTTCCTAAATGGTGTCATTGAAGAAGAAGTGTATATAGAGCAACCTCAAGGATTTGAAGTTGAATACAGGAAGAATCATGTCTGCAAGTTGAAGAAGGCTTTGTATGGATTGAAGCAAGCTCCTAGAGCTTAGCATGGTAGGATAGAATTTTTTCTAACGAGCTTGGGATTTACCAAGAGTAAAGATGATTCTAACCTCTACTTCAAGGTTATGAATGATGATTCGGTGATATTGTTTCTATATGTGGATGAATTATTCTTAACTAGAGAAGAAAATCTCATCACCGAATGTAAGAAGAAGCTCGGTTCAGAATTTGAGATGAAAGACCTTGGCCTAATGAATTATTTCTTAGGTCTTGAGGTATGGAAGAGTCCAGAGAGAATCTTCCTTAACCAAGGGAAGTATGCAGTCGAAATCCTGAAGAGATTCGACATGTTGGAGTGCAAGTCCATGAATACATCCATGGAAATGAAGCTGAAGCTACTGGTTGACACTTCCTCAGAATTGATTGATTCCACACTGTCTAGACAGATCATTGGATCGTTGATGTACCTAATGAACACCAAACCATATATATGTTTTTTCGTGAACACCTTGAGTCAGTTTCTGGTAGAACCCAAACATGTTCACCTAGTTGCTACAAAACATGTGATGAGGTACCTTAAGGGTACATTAGATTGTGGTCTCAACTATGATGGAGATCATGATTTCACACTGAGTGGGTACACTGATTCAAATTGGGATGGAAGTGTCTCTGACAGGAAGAGAACTTCAGGATGTTGTTTCAGTTTGGGAGAAACCATGATCTCATGGCAGAGTAGGAAGCAATCCAACATTACTCTCAGTACATCGAAAGTAGAATACATTGTTGCATGTTCTGCCAGCTATGAAGCTATATGGCTTTGAAATTTGTTGACCAATCTATTCAACCTAGAGATGGAAGAAAACACAATCCTATGTGACAACCAGAGTTTCATAAAGATGACAGAGAATCTTGTATTTCATGACAAGTCGAAGCACATGGAGATCTGATATCATTACATCTATGACATGGTGCAGATAGGAGCCATAAATCTCCAATATGTTAGCATGGATAAACATGTTTCCGGTGTGTTGACAAAGCCTCTATCTCGTGTAAAGTTTGAGCACTTTTGAGATAAGCTTGGTATAGTCCAAAAGGACCTCCCTCAAAAGGGGGAGTAGTGTTAAGATATGTCAGGATAGTATTGTGCTTCCAGCTTAATTGTTGTGATGTAAAGCCAGTCTATTTCTATGCTTCTAGCTTAATTGTTGTGTTGAGATATTCCTAGTACTGTGCTTCCAACTTAATCGCCGTGACATAAATCCAATCTAGTTTTGTGCTTCCAACTTAATTGTTGTGTTGAGATATGCCTAGTATTATGCTTCCAACTTAATTGCTGTGACATAAAGCCAGTCTAGTTCTATGCTTCTAGCTTAATTGTTGTGTTGATATATTCCTAGTACTGTGCTTCCAGCTTAATTGTTGTGACGTAAAGCCAATCTAGTACCGTGCTTCCAGCTTAATTGTTGTGATGTAAATCCAGCCTAGTATTGTGCTTCCAGCTTAATTGTTGTGACGTAAAGCCATTCTAGTATTGTGATTCCAGCTTAATTGTTGTGTAGTGTACCAACCTCGTGCTGTGATGATGAGACAGCCTCGTGTTGTGATGATGTGACCAGCCTCGTGCTATGATGATGAAGTATTAGTTTTATACTAATCCATATTGATGCAGATGATGATTCCATTCCACTAAGAATGACGATGTTGCTGATGATAAAATCTTACGATGATTTATAGATATGCCAACCATTGTTCCAAGATGATATTGATGATGTTGTCCTCTCACCCACCTGATGTTGTTGATGATGCTCTCCTCTCTCTCACATGATGTTGTTGTAGAATACCCTTCTTTTTAAGGGAGAGTGTTGAAATAATGTAACTACAAAGTGTATTCTAATTATTATTGTTGTATTATTCATTAGATCAATCCCCTATTGCAAATTGATCATGTTGGCTATTGTAAAAGACCAAATCCCCTTTTGCAAATTGGTCAAAACATAATTGTAATAGGGACAATAAGAAGTCGGCCCCATAATATATTAAAGAGGCCCAAGAATATATTAAAGGTGGTTATAACCGCCCAGATTGAGAAGTCGACCTTGCCAGTGAAAAGACACCTCCACACGTGCCAGTGTTGTATAAATAAGGAGGCCAATGCCTCACTTAGACACACACTCATTTGTTCATTGAGAAGTAAGCTTCAGAGCTATATTTGGAGAAGAGGGAGAGAGAGAGAGGTGCATTCTTGGGAGAGGACTTTATGTATTTGTTTGAGTTATCTCTTGGCATTGTATTGTCTATCTATAATAAGGAATTTTTGCTGGGTTTTCTCCCCCATGAGGTCTTCCCAGGATAAATGATGTGTCTCTTGTGATTGTTTATTTCTTAGTGATCCCATCTTATGCTATTGTTATCTAGTGAAATGCAAAGAACTCTAATAATATCTTAAACCTTAGCAGTTTGAGCAACGGGTTATCCCAAGTTCATCCTCTTCCCGAGTAGTTAGAAATTAATCATGTTTTGTTACCAACTTGGTTTATACCAAATTACATCTCACATCGGTCCCACCCAAGAGAAAATACAAAAATACATAGTCCAAACTAAAGGAAGAGCCTTCACAAGAAAACATAAATCCCATCGATAAATTGGTTGGATCACAAGATCTGGAGAACCATTTCAATTTAAATGTTGTAGAGTCTAATTGGACCTCAGTGGAAAGTTTTGTTCCTACTATTTAATCAAGGTGTTAGCGATATTTCTTGTCTCGGGACAAGAAATAGAAACAAGACAGCGAAAGTCCCGAATCCCCGAGAGTTAATAGGGACCGTCCATCTGGAAAGGACAGGTGGCAAGATTTTGCGACGGGGAACGGACCGTTGACAAGTCAATGGCCATGAGCCATCGGGGATCGAAGAATAGTGAGTCTCGTGGACAGGCGCATCGTGGTATTGAAAACCCCGATCAGTGGAGGCCAGCTGTCAGCGTAACGGAGTGTCGGGATTTGGACGATCGGGAATCCCACGGGTGTATGCATTGAGGCGTCACAAGTGCCGAAACCCCAACGGAGGTATAGGCTTGTGGTCTTATGAGGGATGGTCGTATGGACCAAATAGCCTAGCTAGGAGGGCCAGTGCGTGGAGAAAAGGGTGCATCGCAAATCGAGGATTGGAGAGGCGAGGAGTTCTTGACAGCGGGAACCGCGAAACCCCAAACCCTGAATTCCCGATAGCGCCCAGAGTCGGGCCCATGGTTTTGGCGCTTGGTCATCAAGAAGGAGGCCTGGGGAAGGGGTGCTTATATTTTTCATTTGGCTACTCGGGCCCCGAAGCATTGAGCTAAATCTCCGAAGGGGGGCACTTTGCTCTTCAGACTCCAGTTCGACGTGGTCTGGATCCCGATACCTGCCAGGAATGAATGAAGAAAAGAGAGGGTGGTTGAGGCCTCACCTCAATCATTAATTGCAAGGCATGGAGGGTCTAACCAGCATTCTTCTCAGGAGGATCCTGTGTACCCATTCTTCCAGAGAAGCCAGGCTCGATTTCGTGACCATCCAGAGGAGGTATACACACGCTAGCTCGGCATTTAAATGGCTCAGCTACTCCCCTTGTTGGAGCCATGCACAGTTAAGATGGCTTCTGTCATGGGCACATGATCATCCTGAGTCTGCATGGGCAGACTGTCAGAAGCCATGCAGATGCAATTGTTTAATGCAGCATCTTGTTTTTGCTGCTGTGGTGGTTTTTGAGTATATGTAGGCATTTTCGCCATTTTTGTAAGAATCGATGGTTGAGCAGAGCTCCCAGTTGTAAAACTTTAATGAAGCACTGTCATCTCTGGTTATGTATGAACTCTTGAGACTTCTTGCCTTATGAATGTCAGTTTCTTTCATGTCTTTGTTCAAATTGTGTTAGAGTTGCTCGGAATTGGAGAATCCAGTCGAGTTGCAACTGTTATAGGATGATGTAGAATTTGATCACTGTGACAGTCGCATTGCTTCTAATCATTCCTTGTGACTTTCCTAACGTTGAACGACTTGGAATTGGAGAATGCAGTCAAGTCCCTTTATCAGTACCTCGAAGCCCTGAATCTGAGGATCTCGCATTTGGGGTTTTTCTTTTACAAATTGTCGAAAGCCTATTGCCCGAAGTAGTTTGTTCACTCTTCTTATCAATTCTTCCACCTATTCACCCTTTAATCAACCCGTTGGATGAATTTAGGATTCCAGACCTCCTTTGTTCTTTACGTACCAGACCCAGTCTCTAAGTTAGAGTGACATCTCCCCGAGTCTCTGTCCATTTGATCACCCATAAAAAACCACTGTGACATAAAATTGATGGGCGTCGGGCTCTGCTTCTGATAGCAATCCAGGAGTGACTTCCATCACCAACATTTCTGGCACCATTTTCAGGGATGAAGTTGAAGATTTTCCCTGGGCAGAACGACAACAATCAACTGATTCTGAAGGTGCATCAGAAATTAGAATTATTCAGATTGCTATTGTGCACCTGGCGACTCCACTGTGGCGACTCCATTGTTTCCACTTTACTGTTTCATTTGTGGCCACTGTTGGCACACCTGAAAGCTGACCCAGAGGAGCTTTCTCGAGAAGGTTTCAGCGGCTTCTTTCTCAGTCTGAGAAGCTTCCTAGGGTAACGACAATGTTAAGAATCTAGCCTTTGATGGTGAACAAGGACCGGGCATATTTGAAGCTGTGCATCTTTCACCTAGCGACTCCATGATTTGAGGATCAATTGGCGACTCCACTGGTTCGATATGGAGGAAATCCTGGCTCGAAGGTTTTCTCCGTTTAATTTTTCTGCTATTCCTGGTTTTCCTAATGCTGTCCCCTCTATGGATGAATGGGGCCATTATTTGCCCAGATTTAGAGAGCGTGAAGAGGACAACCCTTCTCATCACCTCAGTGAGTTTCATGAACCCATGCGTCAGTGGGAGATACATCATGAGGATGTGTTACTGAAGATGTTCATGTTCTCGTTAGTAGGGGATGCACGTAAATGGTACCATTCTTTACCCCCTGCTAGCATTTCTTCACTCTGTGAATTCCACGGAGCTTTCACCGCCTATTGTTAGAGCCTGTATCCCCCTGAGTTAATTTGTCATAATTTTTGTGAGGGATACCACAAATCTATACAAGAGAAAGTTGTTTCTAACGTAAGCTATGGGGAGGATCCTGATGACCTAGATCAGGAATCAGTCCTTCCTCCTCCCCATTCCTCTGCTTCGGGTGAAGTTATGGAACTGATAAAATTTATCATTGCTAGACTTGACAGGTGGGAAGCTGAGCGAGGTGCAGAGGATTTTCCACCCTTTGAAGAAAATGATTTGGGTATCTCTACAATGAATGATTATGAAGATCCCAGGGAGGAAGCAGACGCTTTGGGAGGAGTTATGGAATTGATAAAATCTCTCACTGCCAGATTTGATAGGTGGGAAGCTGAAAAATACGTTGAGGATTTCCCATCCTTTGAAGCAGAGGCCCTTAGTAGCTCTACTGAGGGCAATTATAAAAAAAGATTTCCCACAGGACCTGTTTATGGTCATTATAAATCTAACCCATGGGAGAACCAAGAAGAAGAAATCCTCCCAGATATTATTATGTCTAAAGAAGGCCGTGATGATGAGGGATGTAAGGATAGAAGACTGGGGGAGGAAGTTGCTTTGAGTGAACTAATGATATCTCTCATTGCCCAACATGCAAGGTTGGAATCTGAGGACAATGAGGAGGATTTTCGAGTCACCAAGGAAGATGTTCTAGATGGCTCTTTAAAGGAGATGATTGAATATTTCGTAAGCGCATTAGCATCTGCCCCTAATGAGCTTGTTGTCTCAGAACAAAACGATGAAGTGGTAGTTGTGGAGGAGGATTGTTCTCTTTTTCTTCATGAGATTTCCCATGATGTATTTACATTTGGGATTGAAAAGGAGGATCTGGAGATCGTTCCTTGTTTGCAAGATGAAGAAGCTTGGTGCTCACCCATCTTTAACGACTACTCGGTTGAGGAGCAGCAGGGCTCCACATCATAGATTAATGACCTAGGTAGCAGCCAGCCCGTGTATGACATCTATGAATCAGGTTCTGAGCTGGACACCCAGAACTTCCAAGAGAAGACTGCGAAGCCTTCTCCTCTGTTCACAAATGAAAGACAATGCGAGGAAATCATCCCCCCTGAGGAGAAAATTGAAAAGCAGAGCTCTCCCACAGGTCCTATCTATGATGATTATGACTCTGACCCTTGGGAGAGCCAAGAAGAGGTACCAGAAGAACCAGAGGAGCAGTCGAAAATGCAGTTTACAGACTGCGCAGAGCCAGTCAATGAGCAGCCACTACCTGATATCAGCGAGCCCATTTCAGTTATTCACCCGTCTATGCTTATTAGAGATATTCGGCCACAGGTGAACAACTGTGTAGCAGAATAGGTCATCTATTGCCAATTTCCTGGAATTGGCCACTCATTTGATGACCCTGTCAGCGAATACATGGAGTGGCATTTCCCTTATGCTTTGGAGCCACCCTATTTCATCTCAACTCTAGCCTGTAAGGAGGAGTTGAAGAGTGTAACCATTCTACTGTCACGGTTACACCATCTGCTGGTGATCATCGACAAGAGGAAGGAGCTTCTATCCAGGAAGCTACTTGAATGGCTATGTTGGAAGTTTTCTTTCACCTAGCCCATGTAAAGTGTTTCATTAGTTTAGGATTGTATATAAATAAGCTCTTTGAGCATGTATCTTTAGTTTGTTACTTTTATTTTTCGCCATGTATTTTCAGCAGCGGGATGTTTTGAGCATGACTCCATAGCCCAACAGCAAGGCACTGAAGCTGTGGAATGAGTTCTTAGAGCATCACAGGGATGAATCTATCCCCCATGGAGCCTAATGTTAGCGATATTTCTTGTCTCGGGACAAGAAATAGAAACAAGACAGTGAATGTCCCGAATCCCCGAGAGTTAATAGGGACCGTCCATATGGAAAGGATAGGTGGCAGGCTTTCACGACGGGGAACGGACTGTAGACAGGTCAACGGCCATGATCCATCGGGGATCGGAGAATAGCGAGTCCTGTGGATAGGCACATTGTGGTATTGAAAACCCTGATCAGTGGAGGCCAGCTATCAGCGTAATAGAGCGTCGGGATTTGGAAGATCGGGAATCCCGCAGGTGTATGCATTGAGGCGTCACAAGTGTCGAAAGCCTGACGGAGGTATAGGGTTGCGGTCTTATGAGGGATGGTCGTATGGACCAAATATCCTAGCCAGGAGGGCCAACGCATGGAGAAAATAGTGCATCGCAAATCAAGGATCGGAGAGGTGAGGAGTTCTTGACAATGGGAACCGCGAAACCCCGAACCCCGAATTCCCGATAGCGCCCAGAGTTGGGCCCATGGTTTTGGCGCCTGGTCATCAAGAAGGAGGCCTGGGGAAGGGGTGCTTATATTTTTCATTTGGCTACTCGGGCCCCGAAGCGTTGAGCTAAATATTTGAAGGGGGGCACTTTTCTCTTCAGACTCCAGTTCGACGTGGTTTGGATCCCGATACCTGCCAAGAATGAATGAAGAAAAGAGAGGGTGGTTGAGGCCTCGCCTCAATCATTAATTGAAAGGCATGGAGGGTCTGACCAGCATTCTACTTAGGAGGGTCCTGTGTACCCATTCTTCCAGAGAATCCAGGCCCAATTTCGCAACCAGCCGGAGGAGGTCTACACACGCTAGCTCGCCATTTAAATGGCTCAGCTACTCCCCTTGCTGGAGCCATGCACAGTTAAGATGGCATCTTTCATGGGTGCACGATCGTCCTGATTCTGCATAGGCAGACTATCAGAAGCCATGCAGACGCAATTGTTTAATGCAACGTCTTGTTTTTGTTGTTGTGGTGTTTTTTGAGTATATGTAGGCGTTTTCACCATTTTTGTAAGAATCGATGGTTGAGCAGAGCTCCCAATTGTAAAACTTTAATGAAGCACTGTTATCTCTAGTTATGTATGAAATCTTGAGACTTCTTGCCTTATGAATGTCAGTTTCTTTCATGTCTTTGTTCAAACTGTGTTAGAGCTGCTCGAAATTGGAGAATCCAATCGAGTTGCAACTGTTATAGGATGATGTAGAATTTGATCATTGTGACAGTCGCATTGCTTCTAATCAGTCCTTGTGACTTTCCTAACACTAAATGACTTGGAATTGGAGAATCCAATCAAGTCCCTTTATCAGTACCTCGAAGCCCTGAATCTGAGGATCTCGCGTTCGAGGTTGTTCTTTTACAAATTGTCGAAAGCCTGTTGCCCGAAGTAGTTTGTTCACTCTTCTTATCAAGTCTTCCACATGTTCACCCTTTAATCAACCCGCTGGCTGAAGTTAGGATTCCAGGCCTCCTTTGTTCTTTACGTACCAGACCCAGTCTCTGAGTTAGAGTGACATCTCCCCGAGTCTCTGTCCATTTGATCACCCATAAAAAACCACTGTGACATAAAACTGATGGGCGTCGAGCTCTGCTCCTGATAGCAATCCAGGAGTGACTTCCGTCGCCAACACAAGGGATTTAGGACCCATCAACGAAATTGGATCTAGAAGGAGGGCTTGAGAATGAATGGTTGAATACATATTTTTCATAATACTTCAAACAACCTATAGATTCAAGAAAACCCACATGCATGGCTAGTCATTCCCAAGACAACCCACACATGCTGAGTACTTATGAAATGAGCAACTCACCATAGCCTGAGGAAGAACCTTTTCACCCTGAAATACCTTACACTCTTCCTCACGAGGAAGTAAATCAATTCAGAAGAATCACAAGAGAATACACCCGACAAATCGGTGCATTGTCCTTAGATCCGATACTTCCTCGAAGAAAACAACAAAGCAGACCAGTGGTTAGTACTCCCGACAAGGTTTTCATGCACTTGGTAGAAGACTTAATAGATTTTGCAATCACCAAAATCCAAGATCCTCTTGATTTGATACTCGAAACTCCAGTCGACGATGTCTCTGAACCAGACAATTTTTCAGAAGAGGACGAGTTTAACTCAGAATCTAAAGATATGGAGGGAAACAATTGTTGTGCTACTTATATGTCTAATATAATGCACTCATTAATTATCAATCTGGGATTCGTAATCAATAGAGTTACAAGACACCAGTAAGAAAAGTAATTTCTAATGTCACGAGTATAGAATCAAACTAGATTATGTATGCTGGAAACAAATCAAAATAGAAAACTACAATACACTTTGGTTGTCCTTCACAGAGAGGCTATATATTCCATTATGGCACATGCAAGTATGAGATGGAATTTGGTTTGATAGATCAACTCTGATGTCTGACCCAGAAAACTAATTATACAATCCACACTTTCTGAAAGGAAATCACACATCAATCAACATAGCATGGGTAGTTCAATAATCAATATGATGGTTCTGTTGTGGTTCTCAATGAACTTCACTAGTTCTTCTCCAAGTGGTTTTGACTATTGCTGCCAAAAGCTATGATCATTCAAGAAAATCAAATTCATGAAAGCAGAAACAGGGTAGAGGTGAAAATAGAGCAATTAAAGATCTCTAAACAATTATAAAATGGAAACCTTAATCTAAGTTGTTACTGCTATCATCTCACAGAATTAAAGCTTTAGCTAATGCAATGTTTATGCTACTGAAAACAAACACTAATGCTAATCTACAAAGAGGCTAACCTTTGTTGGGCGGTGGGCCCTTGCCGCTTCAACAGGTCAGTTGCTAAAGTCTACAGGAAGCTTGTTGTTAACATACACATTATCCTTACTCACACTTCAAAACATAAAATCAAAACTCTCTTTAACAATTCAGCTCATTCTTAATCATAGATAATCAGAATATGGAGATAAAAATGACATTCCATTAATCTTTACTCAAGATATGTTATGTACTATCATGCGTTGCTTACATAATGATGATAAGCTAACTCTTCTCTCTTCTACCATCCTTGCCATGACTATTTAATAGTTTGCATCGTGAAACACAAGGAGGCAAAGTGATTTACAAATCAATCAATTGTTTAAGTTTTATCATTCGGTTACATCTCCAGCTTCATCCTCATGACATGAAGTGCATGAGGATGAGGAAATTAACAAATTGTTCTTATCATAGCCTTGATAAACGAATAGACATCCACCATTTGAATTAGGCGAGATCTGGCACTTAACTTAGTGCATTAGGCTCTTCTATATCAGTACCAGATCATAACAGGCAGATGGTACCGAATCATGACAGGGCGCAAAAGGTGGTACCAGATCATGATAGAGCGTGGCTATTGGTACCGGATCATAACAGAGCATGTTCATTTGTACCGGATCACTTTTCTTCGATGGGGCTTCTTCTAGCAAAGGCGCTGGCGCTGGAGTGGTTTTTGTGTCACCTTGTCAGGAAACCATATCCCTATCATACAAGCTAGAATTTGAAGCTACCAATAA
>JZKD02S1835234.1:513079-527194 GCA_000966675.3 Picea glauca | reverse complement strand
CATCTCTTAGCTCCCTTTTGATGACCTTAATGTATTGTAGGAGTCGCAATACCTTCTTGAGCTTGTTAGAGGTCTCTTCATGGTCGTCTTGAATTTGTTGACTGGTTGCTTTCAACTGCTCATTTTCCTTTTTGATATACCTATCCAAGAGTTGATATTCCTTTACTTCCTGTTGAAGTTCCTGATTTTGTTTTTGTAATTCCCCAATCATTTTCTTCATTTGTTCTTTTGTCAAGTTCTTTGTGGATTCTACCATTGTTGGCTGGGTGCAATCCCTTTCCTTGACTTCCTCCCTCATCCCACATAGGGTAATGGTGGCTTTCTCTTCGGTTAGACTAGGGATGTCATCTTGAATTTGCAGATCCTCAAAAGGGGAGGTAAGGTCGATTGGATCTTCTTGTGTATGAGGGTTCACTATTGTTTTCCCTTCTTTGCCATGCTCCTTGTAGTTCTTTTACAAGGAGGTACCGGATCAGGGATGTTTACATGCTTCCTTTTCTTCCTCTCTAATTGTGAAACGGTGACAGGGGGTTGTGCCACAGGCTGTTTACTTTTAGTTTCTGAGCTATGCTTCCTTTTCTTCAACATTTTCTGATGGTCCTCTTTCTCAACTTCCACCATGGAAGTCTCCTCAACTAATTTTTTTTTACCTTTTAATTCAAAGCTTTTAGAATTCTTGTTTACTGTGGAAGAGGACCCCGCCTTTTCATGTTAGATCACTGCCCTAGATGATAGTGGAGTTGTTTTATCCTTCTTTCTCTTTTTCTCTTGTGGTTCTTTACTTTTCTTTGGACCATGTTGGGTTTCCTCCACAGATTTGTTTCCTATGGGTAGGTGTTGTGTAATAAGGGTTTTCCAACTGATCCTCTATTTCCTAAGCTCATGCAGAACTAGAATTTTAATGAAACCTTGGTGGTAGATGCTAGTCTTTTCTATTTTGGAGATGGATTTAACACCCCTTACCATTTTATTCAAACTCATCCATATAAAATAGGGAAAATTGATTTCAGGTCCTCCTTCAAAATGAAATAGGAGCCTAAGGTGATAAATGAAAGTCACAGCACACCTGCCTTCACAGGTGACAAATCGTTGAAGACTGGTAATCATTGGGTGGTATTCTTCTTTGATGTAGTTTCTAGGGATCCCTTTCTTCCAGTCGGGGTTCTAATGATCCGCCTTCAAGAATTGTCGGCACATCTCTTTGTTAATTCCCACGCCTTTGAAGTATTTAGATCCTCTGCTAGGTAGTCCTGTAACCTCCCTTACGGTTGCTTCATTAATTACCAGTTGTAGATTGCCTATACGTGCAATCTCTCCATCATAGCCTTGTATAAATTCCTGGGATATTTTCTCATTCCAGCCTGTAAATTTTTCCAGAAACGGTATCCACCCCAATCTAGTATATTTTTTTTGACATAATTGGTATTCCTCGGTTTCCCTATAAATTTGGAAAATCGGTTCGTGTCTTGTAACGACCATCGTTATAAGTTGAGAAAAGGGTTGGGCTGTAGCACAAGAGTTAAGTGAATTGATGGAGGGTTGGTACCAGAAAGGAGCAGGCTCAAAACTAGAGAAAATCTCACGATAGGGGGAAGTATGGTGATGGTGTTGTGAATGGTAAGTTTAAGTGAGGGTGCTGTAAAGAAAAATTATGACCAAATGAGGCTTATCTGGATGGCTTCGCCACCAGATAAGCCATTTTATATCTACCTATTACTGTAATGATGAGGATGAAACGTCGGGTATCAGGGCATCATTTTAGAATAGGTGATTGGACGTTTGGGTGGTGAAATTAATGTTGGATCATGGTTCATGGTATAAGATAGGTTCGTGAATTTGCTTGAGGAAGAAATATATTTGTGGCTTATCATTGCTATGCATGCTTCATATTTTGATATGATTTTTGCCTTTAACCATGTTCAAGAGCTATGAGAGGGTTAATTAGGTTTAGGCATATAGGTATGAGGGATAGGTGCATGGGTTTAATACTAAGGTCGTAAGATCTAGTATAGCTTTTCATATTCATTGTAGTTTTATGAGCATAGGAAAATAAATACCATTTTACCTTTGCTTTCACCTTTATATGATCGATGCCCATAGTATGTGTGGTTTCTTGTAAATTGTCAAAATTCATCCTTTTAGGCCGAAGCTTTTTGAAAATTAGGTACAGGAATGTCCTGTACTTCTTATGTGTGTATCTTCTTTTGTATTTGGTTCTGTAGAGTGATCATGTAAGTCTGGAAAAGAGTTCTGAAGGGGCTCTTTGACCTTCCCCCATGCCGAAAATGTTGTATATCTGCAGGCACGAAGATTCAAAATTTGATATCATAATGGAGAAAAGATGACAAAAAAAAAATCAATCAAATTTTATAAGTATAGCTTATCACTTATCATACGATATCATGCCAAAAAATGAATTTGCCCTTCTTTTAATGGAGTATTTGGTAGAGGTTGCATTCCGTAGTGAAACAAGGGAATATATATGTTTGCATCTCATGCCAAAAAATGAAATTTCCCTTCTTTTAGAGTTAGCATTTAGCAGTGAAACAGGGGAGCTTGCATCTTATGCCAAAAATGAAATTGCCTTAATTTTAATGGATTATTGACAGAAATAGCATGTAGCAGTGAAACAGGGGAATATATATGTTTCCCAGAAGAATGGATCCCACCTAACTTGATTTAGAGTTTTACTATCATTGGATGTTATAGATAATTTCACAATATGAGTAGATTAGGCTCCCTAGTTAGGGCTCCACTCTTAAGAAGTTTCCTTCTTAGATAGTGTAGGCTTTAGATGTCAGACCGGTAGGTTGACTTAGGGTAATTCCCAAATGGACATTTTCTTGGAGAATTATATTGATGATTCATCTGGAATTTTGTATCTCATGAGAGCCAATAATGACCTTTACTCTTTTTGTTTTAGATGGAAAAAAGTGGATTTTTCAATCACACAAGTATAGATGAGACATTTTTCAACCAGAACCCACTGCCAGCAAGCTTGTTTAGTACTATGGTGGGTTAGTTGTGATAATTAGTGAGAGGTGCCTTCCCCAGGCAAAATGCCCCATTGCCAACGGGCCTGTTCAGTACCCTGATGGGTTTGCCTAGTCATACCACAGACCGGTACCTGCTGCCAGCAGACCTGTTCAGTATCACGATGGGTTAGTCTCTTAAACCCTTTTTCCATTAGAGGCTTCTTATCCATAGTCACCTATTTTGGTTTGTATTAAAGAGTGCTTTGCACAGTGACAGGGGACGCTTGTCTGAAAACCTTTTTACAGGGTGGGATGGTATTAGGTTGGAAGGCATATACTCTTCTTCTGTATGTCTTTTAAAGATTTGTCTGAAGGAAAAATAAACTTGTATGCACATTATTTCTTTAGAGGGATCCAGATGTATAATTTTGTCTGAAGTTGTCCATAAGAGAATGACCTAAAGTTTCCTTGGGGTACTGGTACATCCTCTGCCATAAAAGTTTTGGTAGTGTGCCCATTGTAGAGAGTGTTCATATACTCATATGTTACTCTTTAATAAGATAATCCAATGAATACTATTGAAGTCTGGTTAGGATGAGATAGTTTCTTATGGGCTAATATATTTTTTCTTTAAATCATGCTAGAATACTGGGTAAAGGCAACTTCTAGACTTTAAAATGGATTATGGTTCTTTGAGCAATCATAGCTAAAGATTGTGTCCCTCTTTTTAGTTTTTTTTTAAGAAATCAGAACCAAAAGAAATTAAAATACTTCTCAGCAACAGAACCAAAAGAAATTAAAATACTTCTCAGCAACAGAACCAAAAGAAATTAAAATACTTCTCAGCAACAGAACCAAAAGAAATTAAAATACTTCCCTTTAGTTGTCAATAGAAGGCTGCCATTTGATAGTGCTTTTGGCTTCGTGGTTCCGTCTTAAGTGGTTGTTTCATGGCTTCATACTTCAGATTAATTGACATAAGATTTTAAAATATGTTTTGTCAATATGTCTTGATAGTACTGTAGAAGGACATACTTTGGTATCGGACTGGTACTGGACCAGAACAGGATTTCTGGTACCTAAACAAAATAGAATATTGTTGATGCTTACAACTGATATTTAGCAAATTCATGAAGGATCAAGTGAATTATTAAAAAAATTCTTACAAAAGAAAAGAAAATTTGCGAAATTAAAACAAAAGGAGGTAATATTCTTTTGTTACCTTCAGCTTATTAACAAAATTTGATCCACACCTATGTACAAAAAGTTTCAAAATAAACCAATCGATCAATGTGGGTCAGTAGGAGGATCTCCTTCCTTACTGATCATCTGCATGTCGGAATTCTGTAGTATACGAGTCAAGAATTCTTCTTTTGACAAAGGTTTGTTGTAAACTCGCAATTGGTGGCCATTCACAAGTAGTGGTGTTTGTTGTTCATCAATTGTCTTTATCCTAATTGAACCATTATCATAGATAGTGTCAATTTCATAAGGTCCCATCCAACGGGTGATTAAGTTACCTTTGAAGTTCTTGAATCTGTTGTCATACAATAGGGCCCAATCTCCTTGTTGAAAATTTTTCTTTTTGAGATACTTGTCATGCCATTTTTTTCTCTGTTCTTGAATGAGGGTTGTCCTTTGAAGTGCTTCCTGCCTAGTTTCATCCAACTCATTAAGATGCAAGAGTATTTTTTGTTGGGCTTCATCCAAGTTCATGCCAACTCGTACTGCAGTCCTGAAGGTTTTGATCTGAAATTCTATGGGGATAAACACCTGCTTCCCATACACTAACACATAGGGTGTATGTCCTGTTGTATTCCTCCAAGTGATTCTATAAGCCCATAAGACTTCTAATAATTTGTTAGCCCAATCCTTATGGTGCATCTGTACTGTTTTGGTATGAATGGACTCAATAACTTTGTTGGTGGATTCTACTTGTCCATTTTCTTGTGGATGATAAGGTGTAGATTTCCTGTGTTTGATTTGGTATTGTTATGTAATAGCTTTGACTAGATGAGAGGTAAATTGAGTTCCCTGATCAGTCACAATTTCTTGCGGTACACCAAATATGGTAAAGATATCATTAAAAAGGAAATCTACCACTAATTTTTCACTTGCAGATGGAAAAGCCTTTGCTTCAACCCATTTAGTCACATAGTCAATGCATACAAGTATATACTTTTTTTTTTAGATGCAGGGTTAATGGGCCCTACAAAATCTAATGCACATTTCTCGAATGGTTCAATGACTACTTGGGCTTGAAGTGGCATTTGATCTCATGCTATAGGATTACCCATTCATTGACAATCATCACAATTGGATACATAGGTTTTAGCATCTCTGAAGATATGAGGCCAGTAGTAGCCTGATTGCATAACTTTGTAAGCAGTTCTTTTATCTGCGAAGTGTCCTCCACAGGGGCCATCATGGAAGGCTTATAAAATATCATGAATTTCAACTTCCCTTACACATCTCTTGATCACCAAATATGGTCCTATTTTGTAGAGGCAATCATCGTGCCACATGTAATTTGCACTTAGTTGAATTACTTTCTGTTTTTCTCTAGGAGACAATTTATGAAGCATCCTCCCTGTTACAAGATAGTTAGCGACATCTGCATACCATGGAGTGAATGTAGAAATAGAAAATAAATTTTCATCAGGAAAGGTATCTTCTACTGGTGCATTATCTCCCAGATGAATCATTCTAGATAAGAAATCAGCCACAAGATTATCTTTACCAGGTCTATCAATAATATTGATATTAAACTCTTGTAATAATAAAAGCCATCTTGTAACTCTAGGATTTGTTACAGGTTTGTTCATTAAGAATCATATGGCTGAATGGTCAGTGTGTACAAAATCTTGATATCCTGTAATATAGTGTCTAAATTTATTGATAGCATGGACTACAGCTAGCAATTCCTTTTCTGTGACCGTATAATTAAGTTCAGCTGGAGACAGATTTTTACTGATGAAGTAAATAGCATAGGGCATTTGATGTTCTCTTTGTCCAAGGACTGCCCCAAGGGCTGTGTCTAAGGCATCGGTACAGATATGAAAAGGAAGGGACCAATTCGGTCCTCTTAATACAGGGGTAGTTGACAATTTCTGTTTTAGAATTTCAAAAGATATTTGGCATTCATCATCCCACTTAAATTCAACTTCTTTGGATAATAATTTAAATAAAGGAGTAGCTAGGCTTGTAAAATTCAGAATGAATCTTCTATAGTAGCCATCATGTCCTAAAAAGCTGTGAACTTCCTTTTGTGAGGAAGGTATTTTGATTTGTGTGATGATATGAATCTTTGTTGGATCAACTCTCATGCCAGAACGAGAAATATGATGTCCCAAAACAATACCTTCAGTGAGCATCATTTTTTGTTTTTCATTACTTAAGGAAAGGTTGTTTTCCTTACACCTAATCAAGACTTTTTCTAAATTGGCCAATGCTTCCTGGAAGTCTTGTCCATGGACTGTAAAATCATCCATGTAGACTTCCACACAATCATTGGTCAAGTCAGAGGAAATGGCTAGGACAACTCTTTGAAAAGTGGTTGGGGTATTGCAAAGTCTGAAGGGGAGCACCCTATAAGCATATGTGCCCCAAGGGTAGGTGAAAGTGGTCTTTTCCTGGTCTTCGGGTGCTATTTGTATTTGGTTGTAACCACTAAACCCATCTAAGAACGAAAAATACTTCTTTCCGGACAGGGTATCCAACACTTGATCAATAAATGGTAAGGGAAAGTAATCCCTATGGATGGCTTTGTTTAACTCCCAGAAGTCTACACATATCGTCCACTTACCATTTTTCTTGGGAACTATGACAAGTGGAGATACCCATTGACTATCTGAAATGGGGTATATGAGATTGGCTTGAAGGAGTTTTTGTAATTCTTCTTTTACAATATCTTTAAGGGCTGGATTCATCCTTCACTGAGGCTATTTGAATGGTGTGATTTGGTCATAACTATAGATGTGATGTGTGCATGTGTCAGGGTGAATGCCTTTCATGTCTGCATAATCCCATGCAAAGGCATCAAATTGTCTTTGGAGCATTTCAATCACTTGTGTCTTTTGTTCTGGTTCCAAACTAGAATTGATATAAAAAGGTTTTCCTTGGATAATCTCAACAAGTTCAATAGTTTATTCCTTATCTGAGGAGGCTAGTGATAAAGTGTATAATTGAGTGATATCAGAGTGCCAAGTTTGTTGAAATTCAGAACTAAAAATATGTGACAATACTGCAAAAGACCTTGGGTATTCAATGCAATTTGTGTTAGCCAAAAATAAGCTTAAGACTTGTTCATCTGATTGTTCTTGTATTCCTCTTACTTGTTCAAGTGTTAATAGAGGTCTGATGCAAGCTTCCTCTCCATAAGGGTTTTCTAACCAAATAGGTATTTCCTGTGTTGGTTGGGTAGAAGGGAAGAGAAAAAGTTTTTGGCTATGTGTGCCATTGGATATAATCATCTCACCAGACTAATAGCTGATAAAGGCATCTATTGTGGCCAGCCAAGGGCCTCTAAGAACCACAGGGTGTCCTGGTTTGGAGGATGATTTAGAATAGATGACTAAAAAGTCTACTGGATATTCCCAAGAAGCTAGGGTGACTGTGATATCATCTAGACTTCCTGTAGGGCTAACGGATGACTTATTTGCCAACTCAATAATGGTTTGGGTTGGTCTTATTTGATTGATTTGGAGCTTCTGCATAGTGTAAAAAGGCATTACATTAATAGCTGCACCCAAATCAATGAGTGTATTTGGTAGAGAAATGCCATTAATTTCAATAGTGACAACTGGGTTTCCATGATCATTATATTTGTATGGCATTTCAGAAATGAATCCAGATAATTGTCCCACTACCTGAAAAAGAGGAGGTTCCTTCTTCTTCCTTCCTGGTTTCTTAATGAAAAGATCCCTTATAATTTTGGCGTAAATAGGGATATCCTTAATAGCTTGTAGCAGAGGTATTTGTATGCACACATTTCATAATTCATCTTCTATATCTCTGTGCAAGGGTGGGTCGTGTTTATTTACTAATAGTCTTTCAGGGTAAGGTGGGAGATTGATTTGTTGGGGTACCCGTACAAACTGAGAAATGATTGGGATAGGAGGAGAGATCTCTTCTTCTACAGGGGTGGTTTGAATGTTTTATTCCTCAGAATGATTATCATTTTCTTCCTGAATTATTACTATAGGATCTGATTGGTTTACCACTTTCCCTGATCATAGTTGAATTTCATAGGTGGGAAAGGTTTGAACTTCTATATTCTGCACGAGGTGGGTGGTTCAATTATTGTGGTTAGGAATTGGCTGGGCAGGGATTGTTGTTGGTCTCGGAGGATTGTGGGCAGCTTGGTTTTGTGGTTGTTGATTGGGATTTATCGACACTTGTTGCTACTGATTAGGATTCAAGGGGGTTGTAAATTGTTGTTGTATAGGAGGTGGGAGTAAGGCTTTCATTTGTGGTGGGTTGAATCCAGGTAGTAATTGGGAAATGTTTGCAGGATACTATGGATATGTAGGGTAAGAGGGATTTCCATACATAGGTCTCCTCCAACCTTGTTTCCAAGGCTGAGTTTGCTGAGGTGTCCATTGTTGATAAGTCATTGGGGAAGGACCCCATTGTTGTTGTTGATATTGTTTATTAGGATCATAAAATGTATTGGGAGTTTGGGCTCTCCAAGGTCTTCTAGAAGGGTATGGTTGTTCTTGTGAGACTCCTCCTCCCCTATACATCGCTTGTAGTTCAAGCAGGGTTGGACACTCAGATGTGGGGTGTTCTAGTGTACACATGCCAAAAATTTCTATGACATTTAATGGGCATTCTTTCTCATTGTTGTTATTCTTTCGGCATCTATGACAAAATATTGCTAAAGCATCTTCTTCTTGCTTCTTTTTCAGTTTCAGAGTGTCTAATTGGTTACTTATTGTGCTCAAGATGTATGTTCTAAAGTTCTCCAATAAGCTTCCTAACTCAGTTTTGGTGACTGTCCCTAAACTTTGTTTTGTATTTCTGCTAAAAGGATCTCTCGGTCCTTTGCCTATTTTAGCTTGTCCTCTTGAGTATCCCCTACAGTAATCTGCAATTTCTGAAAAAGGTTTTTGGTGTACATATCCTAAACTCAACAAGTTTAAAACTTCTATGCAATCATCCCTGAGACCTTTCAAGAATATAGTTCTTACTACAGCTGGGTCTGAGGTGAATAATTTTGACTTTTGATAATTGTATAGGAACCTTTCTAAATAGTCAGGACTTTCATCTTCTGTTTGATGCATTTTAAAAATGTTGTTTTTAACATTATCCTTACAATAGTCTTGGTATTTTCGTAAAAATGTGTCTTGCATTTGATCCCAAGAAAGGATTGTGTTTTCTCCTAAGCTCATGAACCATCTTAAGGCTGAATATTTCATTGTAGCAGGAAAAATATTAAGTTTTTGGGCATCGTCTGAATAGTTATAGCTTCTACATAATATATCAAACTCAAATAAAAATAAATCTGGATCTTCAGTTGGCATACCTCTGAAAGTGGGTAACGATGATAGTGGGATATTCTTCATGCTGATGTTTCTAGAAATATCCAAGATTGGAAATCCAAAGGTCTCAGTCTCTGTAGTTGCATTTCCTTCCTCTTCTGGCATTCTACTGATGGATGGTATAGAAACTGGATTTTCTGTGTCCTAAATGTTCAACAGACTCACATTCTGCCTGTCCCAACACTGATTCTTCCATTTTAGGTTCTTCTTCTGGAGCCTTGCTGGCCCCCCTTTAATTTTTTGTTGGTGGAATTTTTCCTGCACTAGTGTCAGTTGGATTAGTGGGGGGTTTTGTTTTTCAATCTTTGGAGCTTACAAATCTACCTTAGTTATCTCTATATCTATGAATAAAATGGAAATTAGCTAAATTGAAATCCTAATTCTATCTAGAAGGTAAGAAGGCAACCTAGCATCGGAGAACCCCACTCTAGTGGCCGTGTGGCTCTTCACTCATGTCTTAAACATTTTATCCTCCTCCCTCAAGAAGCCTTTTAAAACATTAAAATTTATGCAAGCAATCTAAGCTAAAAATCACTTCCTACCATTTGCAACTCCCCGACAATGGCGCCAAAATGTTGTGCTACTTATATGTCTAATATAATGCACTCATTAATTATCAATCCAGGATTCGTAATCAATAGAGTTACAAGACACCAATAAGAAAGGTAATTTCTAATGTCACGAGTATAGAATCAAACTAGATTATGTATGCTGGAAACAAATCAAAATAGCAAACTACAATACACTTTGGTTGTCCTTAATAGAGAGGATATCTATTCCATTATGGCACATGCAAGTATGAGATGGAATTTGGTTTGATAGATCAACTCTGATGTATGACCCATAAAACTAATTATACAATCCACACTTTCTGAAAGGAAATCACACATCAATCAGCATAGCATGGATAGTTCAATAATCAATATGTTGGTTCTGTTGTGGTTCTCAATGAACTTCACTAGTTCTTCTCCAAGTGGTTTTGACTATTGTTGCCAACAACTATGATCATTCAAGGAAATCAAATTCATGAAAGTAGAAACAATGCAGAGGTGAAAACAGAGCAATTAAAGATCTCTAAACAATTATAAAATGGAAACCTTAATCTAAGTTGTTGCTGCTATCATCTAATAGAATTAAAGCTTTAGCTAATGCAATGTTTATGCTACTGAAAACAAACACTAATGCTAATCTACAAAGAGGTTGACCTTTGTTGGGCAGTGGGCCCTTGCCGCTTCAACAGGTCAATTGCTAAAGTCTACAGGAAGATTGTTGTTAACATACACATTATCCTCACTCGCACTCCAAAACATAAAATCAAAACTCTCTTTAACAATTCAGCTCATTCTTAATCATAGATAATCAGAATATGGAGATAAAAATGGCATTCCATTAATCTTTACTCAATTTATGTTCTCTACTATCATACACTGCTTACATAATGATGATAAGATAACTCTCCTCTCTTCTACCATCCTTGCCACAGCTATTTAATAGTTTGCATCGTGAAACACAAGGAGGTGAAGTGATTTGCAAATCAATCAATTGTTTAAGTTTGATCATTCGGTTACATCTTCAGCTTCATCCTCATGACACGAAGTGCATGAAGATGAGGCAATTAACAAACTGTTCTTATCATAGCCTTGCTAAACGAATAGACATCCACCATTTGACTTAGGCGAGATCTGGCACTTAACTTAGTGCATTAGGCTCTTCTATATCAGTACTGAATCGTAACAGGAAGATGGTACTAGATCACGATAGGGTGCAAAAGGTGGTACCGAATCATGACAGAGCGTGGTCGTTGGTACCAGATCATAACAAAGAGTGTTCTTTGGTACCGGATCACCACATGTAAGATTTAGTACTGGACGCATTTGGTACCGGATCAGACAGTAACAATCTTGGTGCGCAGGTACCGGATCATGACAGAGCTGGTACAGGAACGCTAGACATCTAGGGGTCAAAGATCCACATGTGACAAATCGAGCATTAGTACATGAAATATTTAATTCCTTAACTCAATAAACCACAAAATACATGAATTAACCACACTTTACCTTATGATCTTATTACTGGCAATTGGTAGCGTTCTTGTCATTCACTCAAGCTTTAGGTAGGGCCAAAAAGGTGTAGGTGAAGAGTAAAATACGGTAATGAGAATGTCAATTTCAGGTCTCAGCAACAATGACCATGATGGAGAAAAGGGAAACCCACCTCACAAAAATCAACCATGGTTGGCCAAAGATTCTTTGGCCCTCCCGGGACCAGTCCATAACCTTCCCCGACATCCAGAGAAGTTACTTCCTAAGTTTGACCCAGAAACCCCAGGATTACCTGAAGATCACATCAAGAAATTTATACTAGCGATCAGACTTTGAATGTCCAGCATGAAGACGTAATTTGCAAGTTGTTCCACTACACTTTTGAGAACTAAGCCTCTACATAACCTACCTGTAGGATCTATAACTATCTAGACAAAGTTTCAAAAGGATTTTTTAGACAAATTTGTCGAAGAAACCACTACAGGATCTTTGATGGATGAACTGTTCGCAACCACCATGAGTTCAAAAGAGAAGGTTAAATTTTTCAATCAAATATTCACAACCATCTTAAACAATTTCTAGCCCGAAGCCAAACCAACTTAGGAGTTGCAAATCGAAGTATATGCTAATGCGCTCCCAACCTCTATTTCCATGTTTGTGAAGAGGGTTGCCAAATGAACCTTAGCTGAGAATTTTGAAGAAGCTAAAACCATAGAATTCCAGATGAGAGGGTGTAAATAAGGCCATGTATCTTTAGTTAAGAAAGAAGTTCAACCTCCTCCCAGAAGGGGGCTCCTTTTGACTAGACCACCAAGAAAACAAGAAGAACAGACTCTAGACAAGGGTAATGGAGACATAGAAAACCTACAACGCATGGTTAAGAAATTATCAAATGAGATCATAGACATGAAGAGAAATGATGGGGAAGGAAACCAGGGCCTTATAAGACTTTCTTTAAAAGGAACCCACTGTTCAAATCAATTGAACCTCCCCTAACTAACTTGAATATTGATTTAGGAAGTGTAGCATTTGATTCTTTCTGTGCTTATCACCAGGAAAACCACTTTGAAAGAGACTTCCCTCAATGGATGGATGCCATGAATTTGATGGCCAATCGGTTTCTAGATGAATTTTCCCTAACCGATAAACCAAGCACTTCAGTTATGAATATCACTGATCAGGAAGATATTGATCCACCAGAAGAAACAACCATGTTGATATGGGATCCTGACCTAATCATGCCTTCCGATGACCTATTTGAATCTCAAGAACCACCCATAGAAGTCTTAGTTGTGCAAACAAGAAGTAAGGGTCCGCCTGTCTCAAAAGATCTTCCTACTACTCAAACGTTGTGGGAAAGGTCGACTCCCGATCACTCGAAATCACCTTTTTCTCCCCAAAAAAACCCCATTATTATTCATACCCGAGAATCACCCAAACTGGAGTACAACATAGTTGAATATTTGAATAATTTAAAAGCTAATATATCAGTCATGGACATATGTACAATCCCCCAGCAAAAATATTTCCTGCTACATGCTTTGAGATCAGTAGAAAACCCTGCGACAAGCAATGAACAACAAAGAAATATAACTTCCACAGATCTAGTAAATAAACCAACTATGAATACTTGCATAGAAGATAAGAGGGGAAATCCTTTTGTCCCGCTATTCCTCTTAATGTTTGAAGTTTTCAATAGGAACCTCCACAATTGTTTGGTAGATTCAGGAGCATCTTCTAACATTATGTCTTTGTCTATTTGCAAAAAACTAAATGTAGTTCCTCTCAAGAGTGATAAACATGTAATACAACTAGACAGAACCTAGGTCAAAGTCACGAGGGAACTCAGAGATGTAATGATCATGATAGAGACACATCCTACGTTTGTGCAAGTGATTGACATCATTATAGTAGAAATCCCAAAAGCTTATGGATTATTGTTAAGCTGATATTGGTCCGAGAAGTTAAATGGATAATTTAGTACAGACTGGGCACACCTTTGGATACCTCTGAAGGGATACAAGAAAATGATTATAATCGATAGGGAGAATTATTTGAAACATACTATCATTGACCTGGAAACCTTGAACGAACCCTCAATGAAAAATTTTCATGTGCTAGGAAATTATTCCTGCGATTCCTATTTCGGGAACTTCTCCCCTCTTCCATCTGATGTCCCTCTCACTCAGAACTCTGAAATGGTTTTTCAAGAGAAATTATCGATACCGATAGAGGAAACCATATTCTTTCAAGAACCTATGCAAATCACCAGACAAAAGATAAGAGAGAAAGAAAGTAAGAATAAGGAAGATGTAGAATTCCTGCAGAAACCCCGATAGATCTAGAATTCTAGTTAAATTGAACACAAACAATTTGTTGATATTCAAAAGATGAGAGAAAGTTTTTGATTCATAAATCAGAGAATTATATTAATAAAAAAATAATATACATGAGCAACCATCCTCAAAAAAGAAGAGAGGAGGTGAATATATAGAATTTCCAACATAGAAATTCTAGTCAAAAAAAGCTAGAAATAGCTAAAATAGGTGTCATAAG
>JZKD02S1835234.1:472798-509657 GCA_000966675.3 Picea glauca | reverse complement strand
AAGAGATATTCTCTCTTGCATTTCAGAAAATAAGTTTTCTCAGAAAGTGACACTTGGAGATGATTATCAATACCCTATCAAGGGAGTGGGAGAATCAAACTACAAGCTTAATTCAAGGAATTCAATGAAGATGAAGGACTACTCTATGTACGAGGTTTGAAAAAGAACCTACTCTCCATATCATCTTTAGAAAGGAAAGGCTTCAGAGTTTCCTTTATAGATGGATAAGTTCTTATGTGGGCTAAAGGAGAAACCATGAAAGAAGCAATCATCATTGGAAAAGAAGAGGTGGATTGTATAAGCTAAAGGGTCACTCAGAAGCTGCCATGACCCATGCCATTGAGAATCCATGTGAACTTTGGCATAGAAGATTATCCCACATCAACTACAAGGCGCTACCATACATATGAAAAGAAGTCACAGGTCTACCAGAACTCAAAGTTGACCATGAAGGCGTGTGCAATGGATGTGCACAAGGGAAGAACATCAAGAACCCTTTTCGGAAGAGAGAAACAAAGAAGAAGGAGTCATAGAACTCATTCATTCAGATGTGTGTGGTACAATTCCATTTTCCTCCATCAGTGGGTATGTATACTATGTATCTTTTATTGATGATTATTCTCGTAAGACCTGGGTGTACGTTTTGAAATCAAAAGATGAAGTGTTCAGTAAATTGAAGGAATTCAAAGCCTTGATAGAGAATCTTTTTGAAAGAAATATAAAGATACTTAGGTCAGATAATGGAGGAGAATACACCTCAAAAGAGTTTATGAATTTATGCAAAGATGTCAGGATCAAGAGGGACCTCACCACTCCCTACAATCCTCAACAAAACGGTGTGACAGAAAGAAAGAACATAACGATAATGGAAGCAGAGAAGACCATGATCCATGATCAAGATCTTCCAATGTGCTTATGGGAAGAAGAAACAATGACAACCGTATATGTACAAAACTGATTGTCTCATACTACACTTGGGTTCAAGACCTCAGAAGAGATGTTCACCAGAAAGAAGCTAGAGGTAAGCCATATCAAAATATTTGGCTTCCCAGTATTTATACATATTCTGAAAGAGAAGAGAAAAAAGTTTGAACCCTCAGGAAAGAAGGGAATATTTTTGGGATACTATGAGGTCTCTAATGCCTTTAGGATTTATATACCAGGTCACCATCACATTGAGATCAGCAGGGATGTGAACTTTGATGAAGATGCAATGCTCAAGAAATCGAGAAGATTCCATCTTGAAGAAGTATATGAAGAGGAACCTGTAGCTCCCAGAGTTACATAATCAGTGAGGGAGGTTCCTAGAGTTGCATAACCAGTGAGGGAAGTTGTAGCTTCTTCTGATGAGGAAATTCCATAAAAACGTCACTGTTGTCATACATGCAAATTAGGTATTTTTTTTGATGAAGTATTTCATCCCTAAAACCATCTAGAAAAGTGCACCCTTCCTCAAGGATCACTTTGGCATCCTTAGCGCAACTTTTCAGTGGCTAGATCTCCTGGAAAGTGAAACCCTAGTTTCACAAAGTACCAGAGGTACTAGAAGTACCAGAAGTACTATAGTACCAGGGGTACCAGAAAACCAGAAGCACCAGTCCACAAATCCGCAGATCAAGTTTGGAGGGGTAAAAGTTTGATTTTATTAGATCCAAACACACCAGGCTACTCACCTCAGCCAAGCGCACCTCCTGGTAAGTTCATAATTTAATTTTGAGCATTTTCATTTTTGGACATTTTCCTAGGTCTAGGTAAAAGATGTCTGCAAGCATTAAGCTTGTTGACAAGCTGGAAGGTGTGGAAACATTCCGTGCCTGGAAGTATAGGATTTTTCTCATTCTTGAAGAGAATGAACTAGCAAGATTCGTCAAAAAAGAAGTGTCGGAACCTGACGATGCTTCAGACAAAGCAAAGCATCAAAAGGACACGATCAAGACCAAAAGAATCATTGCAGATTCAATCAAAGATCACCTGATTCCTTATGTGTCATCAAAGAAGACTTTGAAAGAAATGTTTGATGCCCTAAATAGACTATATGAAGGAAAGAACATAATCCAAAAGATGAATCTAAGAACTCATCTCAAGAATACAAGGATGCAGAGAGGAGAATCAATCCAGGAATATTTCTCTAGAATATTAGAATTCAAAGAAAAAATAGAAGTGATTGGAGATACCATAGACGAATACGAACTCATAATGACAGCCCTTAATGGTCTCACAATACCTTGGTATGAATTCATCCAAACGATTTGTGCCAGAACGAAGAAACTAAAATTTGACGGTCGATGGGAAGAATGCATTCAATAAGAAACAAGATTATCTAACTGAGAAGCTTTACTAGCAAGAGATGAAGATCAATCCATAACTACTCACACTAAAGGAGGAAGAAAAAAGTCTCACTTCCAGAAATAAACTCATAAAGAGTCTCATCCCCAAAACAAATCTCAACCAAAGAGATTCCAGAGGGAAGGACAACGAAAGGAAACAGATTACTCATATATCCAATGCTACCATTGTGACAAGATGGGACATATTGTGAGATATTGTCCATCTAGATGAGAAGAATACAAGAGGAAAAATAATAGGCACCATGCCCATGCAGTTGAAGATGAACATCCACCCACAAAGATGTTAAGAGAACAAATTAAAGTCTATGTCTTAATTTCGACCCTCTCAGGATCGGTAACACCTGGAGAGGAAACTTGGCTCATTGATAGTGGTGCCTCCAAGCGCATGTCAGGACAAAGAGATATTCTCTCTTGCATTTCAGAAAATAAGTTTTCTTAGAAAGTGACACTTGGAGATGATTATCAATACCCTATCAAGGGAGTGGGAGAATCAAACTACAAGCTTAATTCAAGGAATTCAATGAAGATGAAGGATGTGCTCTATGTACGAGGTTTGACAAAGAACCTACTCTCCATATCATCTTTAGAAAAGAAAGGCTTCAGAGTTTCCTTTATAGATGGATAAGTTCTTATGTGGGCTAAAGGAGAAACCATGAAAGAAGCAATCATCATTGGAAAAGAAGAGGTGGATTGTATAAGCTAAAGGGTCACTCAGAAGCTTCCATGACCCACGCCATTGAGAATCCATGTGAACTTTGGCATAGAAGATTATCCCACATCAACTACAAGGTGCTACCATACATATGAAAAGAAGTCACAGGTCTACCAGAACTCAAAGTTGACCATGAAGGCGTGTGCAATGGATGTGCACAAGGGAAGAACATCAAGAACCCTTTTTCGAAGAGAGAAACAAAGAAGAAGGAGTCATAGAACTCATTCATTCAGATGTGTGTGGTCCAATGCCATTATCCTCCATCAGTGGGTATGTATACTATGTATCTTTTATTGATGATTATTCTCGTAAGACTTGGGTGTACGTTTTGAAATCAAAAGATGAAGTGTTCAATAAATTCAAGGAATTCAAAGCCTTGATAGAGAATCTTTTCGAAAGAAATATCAAGATACTCAGGTCAGATAATGGAGGAGAATACACCTCAAAAGATTTTGTGAACTTCTGCAAAGATGTCAGGATCAAGAGGGAGCTCACCACTCCCTACAATCCTCAACAAAACGGTGTGACAGAAAGAAAGCACATAACGATAATGGACGCAGTGAAGACCATGATCCATGATCAAGATCTTCCAATGTGCTTATGGGAATAAGTAGCAATGACAACCGTATATGTACAAAATCGATTGTCTCATACTGCACTTGGGTTCAAGACCTCAGAAGAGATGTTCACCGGAAAGAAGCCAGAGGTAAGCCATCTCAAAATATTTGGCTGCCTAGTATTTATACATATTCTGAAAGAGAAGAGAAAAAAGTTGGAACCCTCAGGAAAGAAGGGAATATTTGTGGGATACTGTGAGGTCTCCAATGCCTATACGATTTATATACCAGGTCACCATCACATTGATATCAGCAGGGATGTGAACTTTGATGAAGATGCAACGCTCAAGAAATCGAGAAGATTCCATCTTGAAGAAGTATATGAAGAGGAACCTATAGCTCCCAGAGTTACATAATCAGTGAGGGATGTTCCTAGAGTTGCAGAACCAGTGAGGGAAGTTGTTGCTTGCCCTGATGAGGAAATTCCAGAAAAACGTCACTGTTGTCATACATGCAAATTAGGTATTTTTGTTGATGAAGTATTTCATCCCTAAAACCATCTAGAAAAGTGCGCCCTTCCTCAAGGATCACTTTGGCATCCTTAGTGCAATTTTTCAGTGGCTATATCTCCTGGAAAGTGAAACCCTAGTTTCACAAAGTACCATAGGTACCAGAAGTACCAGAAGTACTAGAGTACCATAGGTACCAGAAGTACCAGAAGTACTAGAGTACCAGAGGTACCAGAAAACCAGAAGCACCAGTCCAGAAATCTGCAGATCAAGTTTGGAGGGGTAAAAGTTTGATTTTATTAGATCTAAACACACCAGGCTACTCGCCTCAGCCAAGCACACCTGTTGGTAAGTTCATAATTTAATTTTGAGCATTTTCATTTTTGGACATTTTCCTAGGTCTAGGTAAAAGATGTTTGCAAGCACTAAGCTTGTTGACAAGCTGGAAGGTGTGGAAAACTTACATGCCTGGAAGTATAGGATTGGTCTCATTCTTTAAGAGAATGACCTAGCAAGATTCATCAAAAAAGAAGTGCCAGAACCTGACGATGCTTCAGACAAAGCAAAGCATCAAAAGGACACGACCAGGACCAAAAGAATCATTGCAGATTCAATCAAAGATCACATGATTCCTTATGTGTCATCAAAGAAGACTTCGAAAGAAATGTTTGATGCCCTAAATAGACTATATGAAGGAAAGAACATAAGCCAAAATATGAATATAAGAACTCATCTCAAGAATACAAGGATGCAGAGAGGAGAATCAATCCAGGAATATTTCTCCATAATATTAGAATTCAAAGAACAAATAGAAGTGATTGGAGATACCATATACGAAGAAGAACTCATAATGAAAGCCCTTAATGGTATCACAAGACCTTGGGATGAATTCATCCAAACGATTTGTGCCAGAACGAAGAAACTAAAATTTGACGGTCGATGGGAAGAATGCATTCAAGAAGAAACAAGATTATCTAACTGAGAATATTTACTAGCAAGAGATGAAGATCAATCCATAACTACTCACACTAAAGGAGGAAGAAAAAAGTCTCACTTCCAGAAATAAACTCATAAAGAGTCTCACCCCCAAAAAAAATCTCAACCAAAGAGATTCCATAAGAAAGGACAACAAAAGGAAAGATATTACTCATCTGTCCAATGCTACCATTGTGACAAGATGGGACATATTGCGAGATATTGTCCAGCTAGATGAGAAGAAAACAGGAGGAAAAATAATAGGCACCATGCCCATGCAGTTGAAGATGAAGAGCCACCCACAAAGATGTTAAGAGAACAAATTAAAGACTTTGTCTTAATTTCGATACTCTCAGGATCGGTAACACTTGGAGAGGACACTTGGCTCATTGATAGTGGTGCCTCCACGCACATGTATGGAGAAAGCGAAATTCTCTCTTGCATTTCAGAAAAGAATTTTTCTCAGAAAGTGACACTTGGAGATGATTATCAATACCCTATCAAGGGAGTGGGAGAATCAAACTACAAGTTTAATTCAGGGAATTCAATGAAGATGAAGGACGTACTCTATGTACGAGGTTTGACAAAGAACCTACTCTCCATATCATCTTTAGAAAATAAAGGCTTCAGAGTTTCCTTTATAGATGGATAAGTTCTTATGTGGGCTAAAGGAGAAACCATGAAAGAAGCAATCGTCATTGGAAAAGAAGAGGTGGATTGTATAAGCTAAAGGGTCACTCAGAAGCTTCCATGAACCACGCCACTGAGAATCCATGTGAACTTTGGCATATAATATTATCCCACATCAACTACAAGGCGCTACCATACATATGAAAAGCAGTCACAGTTCTACCAGAACTCAAAGTTGACCATGAAGGCATGTGCAATAGATGTGCACAAGGGAAGAACATCAATAACCCTTTTCCGAAGAGAGAAACAAAGAAGAAGGAGTCATAGAACTCATTCATTCAGATGTGTGTGGTCCAATTCCATTATCCTCCATTAGTGGGTATGTATACTATGTATCTTTTATTGATGATTATTCTCGTAAGACCTGGGTGTACGTTTTGAAATCAAAAGATGAAGTGTTCAGTAAATTCAAGGAATTCAAAGCCTTGATAGAGAATCTTTTCAAAAGAAATATCAAGATACTCATGTTAGATAATGGAGGAGAATACACCTCAAAAGAGTTTGTGAACTTCTGCAAAGATGTCAGGATCAAGAGGGATCTCACCACTCCCTACAATCCTCAACAAAACGGTGTGGCAGAAATAAAGAACATATCGATAATGGAAGCAGTGAAGACCATGATCCATGATCAAGATCTTCCAATGTGCTTATGGGAAGAAGTAGCAATGACAACCGTATATGTACAAAACCGATTGTCTCATACTGCACTTGGGTTCAAGACCTCAGAAGAGATGTTCACCGGAAAGAAGCCAGAGGTAAGCCATCTCAAAATATTTGGTTGCCCAATACTTATACATATTCCTAAAGAGAAGAGAAAAAAGTTGGAACCCTCGGGAAAGAAGGGAATATTTGTGGGATATTGTGAGGTCTCCAATGCCTTTAGGATTTGTATACGAGGTCACCATCACATTGAGATCAGCAGGGATGTGAACTTTGATGAAGATGCAACGCTCAAGAAATTGAGAAGATTCCATCTTGAAGAAGTATATGAAGAGGAACATGTAGCTCCCAGAGTTACATAATCAGTGAGGGAGGTTCCTAGAGTTGCAGAACCAGTGAGGGAAGTTGTAGCTTCTCCTGATGAGGAAATTCCAGAAAAAACGTCACTTTTGTCATACATGCAAATTAGGTCTTTTTGTTGATGAAGTATTTCATCCCTAAAACCATCTAGAAAAGTGCACCCTTCCTCAAGGATCACTTTGGCATCCTTAGCGCAACTTTTCAGTGGCTAGATCTCCTGGAAAGTGAAACCCTAGTTTCACAAAGTACCAGAGGTACCAGAAGTACCAGAAGTACTAGGGTACCAGAAGTACCAGAAAACCAGAAGCACCAGTCCAAAACTCCACAGATCAAGTTTGGAGGGGTAAAGGTTTGATTTTATTAGATCCAAACACACCAGGCTACTTGCCTCAGCCAAGCGCACCTCTTGGTAAGTTCATAATTTAATTTTGAGCATTTTCATTTTTGGACATTTTCCTAGGTCTAGGTAAAAAATGTCTGCAAGCACTAAGCTTGTTGACAAGCTGGAAGGTGTGGAAAACTTTCATGCCTGGAAGTATAGGATTGGTCTCATTCTTGAAAAGAATGACCTAGCAAGATTCATCAAAAAAGAAGTGCCAGAACCTGATGATGCTTTAGACAAAGCAAAGCATTAAAAGGACACGATTAGGACCAAAAGAATAATTGCATATTCAATCAAAGATCACCTGATTCCTTATGTGTCATCAAAGAAGACTTCGAAAGAAATGTTTGATTCCCTAAATAAACTATATGAAGGAAAGAACATAAGCCAAAAGATGAATCTAAGAACTCATCTCAAGAATAAAAGGATGTAGAGAGGAGAATCAATCCAGGAATATTTCTCCAGAATATTAGAATTCAAAGAACAAATAGAAGTGATTGGAGATACCATAGACGAAGATGAAATCATAATGACATCCCTTAATGGTCTCACAAGACCTTGGGATGAATTCATCCAAACGATTTGTGCCAAAACGAAGAAACTAAAATTTGACGGTCGATGGGAAGAATGCATTCAAGAAGAAACAAGATTATCTAACTAAGAAGCTTTACTAGCAAGAGATGAAGATCAATCCATAACTACTCACACTAAAGGAGGAAGAAAAAATTCTCACTTCCAGAAATAAACTCATAAAGAGTCTCACCCCCAAAACAAATCTCAACCAAAGAGATTCCAGAAGAAAGGACAACGAAAGGAAATAGATTACTAATCTGTCCAATGCTACCATTGTGGCAAGATGGGACATATTGCGAGATATTGTCCAGCTAGATGAGAAGAATACAAGAGGAAAAATAATAGGCACCATGCCCATGCAGTTGAAGATGAAGAGCCACCCACAAAGATGTTAAGAGAACAAATTAAAGACTATGTCTTAATTTCGACCCTCTCGGGATCGGTAACACCTAGAGAGGACACTTGGCTCATTGATAGTGGTGCCTCCAAGCACATGTCAAGACAAAGAGATATTCTCTCTTGCATTTCAGAAAAGAAGTTTTCTCAGAAAGTGACACTTGGAGATAATTATCAATACCCTATCAAGGGAGTGGGAGAATCAAACTACAAGCTTAATTCAGGGAATTCAATGAAGATGAAGGACGTACTCTATGTACGAGGTTTGACAAAGAACCTAATCTCCATATCATATTTAGAAAAGAAAGGCTTCAGAGTTGCCTTTATAGATGGATAAGTTCTTATGTGGGCTAAAGGAGAAACCATGAAAGAAGCAATCGTCATTGGAAAAGAAGAGGTGGATTGTATAAGCTAAAGGGTCACTCAGAAGATGTCATGACCCACGCCATTGAGAATCCATGTGAACTTTGGCATAGAAGATTAGCGCACATCATCTACAAGGCACTACCATACATATGAAAAGAAGTCACAGTTCTACATGAACTCAAAGTTGACCATGAAGGCGTGTGCAATGGATGTGCACAAGTGAAGAACATCAAGAACCCTTTTCCGAAGAGAGAAACAAAGAAGAAGGAGTCATAGAACTCATTCATTCAGATGTGTGCATAGATGATTTTAGGGGCTAAATTTCGCTCATGGGCTAATTTTTCATGGTTTTCCAAAAAATGAGATTCGCTATTTTAAAAATTATTCACCCAAATTCTATAGGATAAAATTATTTTACCTTAAAAATCGCCAAAATTTTATACAAAATGTATAAAATACTTAGAAATTTGAATATTTTTAAAAAAATATTGCCAAACATTTATAGTTGACATATGAAGGAATAGTAATATTCGCCAAGGTTTCTACATTTTAAAATAAATTTCCATCCTTAAATTCATCCCTGGATGTGTGTGGTCCAATGCCATTATCCTCCATCAGTGGGTATGTATACTATGTATCTTTTATTGATGATTATTCTCGTAAGACTTGGGTGTACATTTTGAAATCAAAAGATGAAGTGTTCAGTAAATTCAAGGAATTCAAAGCCTTGATAGAGAATCTTTTCGAAAGAAATATCAAGATACTCGGGTCAGATAATGGAGGAGAATACACCTCAAAAGAGTTTGTGAACTTCTGCAAAGATGTCAGGATCAAGAGGTAGCTCACCACTCCATACAATCCTCAACAAAACGGTGTGGCAGAAAGAAAGAACATAATGATAATGGAAGCAGTGAAGACCATGATCCATTATCAAGATCTTCCAATGTGCTTGTGGGAAGAAGCAGCAATGACAACTGTATATGTACAAAACTGATTGTCTCATACTGCACTTGGGTTCAAGACCTCAAAAGAAATGTTCACCGGAAAGAAGCCAGAGGTAAGCCATCTAGAAATATTTGGCTGCCCAGTATTTATACATATTCCGAAAGAGAAGAGAAAAAAAGTTGGAACCCTCAGGAAAGAAGGGAATATTTGTGGGATACTGTGAGGTCTCCAATGCCTTTAGTATTTATATACCAGGTCACCATCACATTGAGATCAACAGGGATGTGAACTTTGATGAAGATGAAATGCTCAAGAAATCGAGAAGATTCCATCTTGAAGAAGTATATGAAGAGGAACATGTAGCTCCCGGAGTTACATAATCAGTGAGGGAGGTTCCTAGAGTTGCAGAACCAGTGAGGGAAGTTGTAGCTTCCCCTGATGAGGAAATTCCAGAAAAACGTCACTGTTGTCATACATGCAAATTAGGTCTTTTTGTTGATGAAGTATTTCATCCCTAAAACCATCTAGAAAAGTGTGCCCTTCCTCAAGGATAACTTTGGCATCCTTAGCGCAACTTTTCAGTGGCTAGATCTCCTGGAAAGTGAAACCCTAGTTTCACAAAGTACTAGAGGTACCAGAAGTACCGAAAGTACTAGAGTACCAGAGGTACCAGAAAACCAGAAGCACCAGTCCAGAAATCCGCAGATCAAGTTTGGAGGGGTAAAAGTTTGATTTTATTAGATCCAAACACACTAGGCTACCTCGTCTCAGCCAAGCACACCTCCTGGTAAGTTCATAATTTAATTTTGAGCATTTTCATTTTTGGACATTTTCCTAGGTCTAGGTAAAAGATGTCTACAAGCACTAAGCTTGTTGACAAGATGGAAGGTGTGGAAAAATTCCATGCTTGGAAGTATAGGATTGGTCTCATTCTTGAAGAGAATGACCTAGCAAGATTCATCAAAAAAGAAGTGCCAAAACCTGATGATGCTTTAGACAAAGCAAAGCATCAAAAGGACATGATCAGGACCAAAAGAATCATTGTAGATTCAATCAAAGATCACCTGATTCCTTATGTGTCATTAAAGAAGACTTCAAAAGAAATGTTTGATGCCCTAAATAGACTATATGAAGGAAAGAACATAAGCCAAAAGATGAATCTAAGAACTCATCTCAAGAATACAAGGATGCAGAGAGGAGAATCAATCCAGGAATATTTCTCCAGAATATTAGAATTCAAAGAACAAATAGAAGTGATTGGAGATACTATAGACGAAGATGAACTCATAATGACAGCTCTTAATGGTCTCACAAGACCTTGGGATGAATTCATCCAAACGATTTGTGCCAGAACGAAGAAACTAAAATTTGACGGTCGATGGGAAGAATGCATTCAAGAAGAAACAAGATTATCTAACTGAGAAGCTTTACTAGCAAGAGATGAAGATCAATCCATAACTACTCACACTAAAGGAGGAAGAAAAAAGTCTCACTTCCATAAATAAACTCATAAAGAGTCTCACCCCCAAAACAAATCCTAACCAAAGAGATTCCATAAGAAAGGACAACAAAAGGAAAGAGATTACTCATCTATCCAATGCTACCATTGTGACAAGATGGGACATATTGCGAGATATTGTCCAGCTAGATGAGAAGAATACAAGAGGAAAAATAATAGGCACCATGCCCATGTAGTTGAAGATGAAGATCCACTCACAAAGATGTTAAGAGAACAAATTAAAGACTATGTCTTAATTTCGACCCTCTCAGGATCGGTAACACCTGGAGAGGACACTTGGCTAATTGATAGTGGTGCCTCCAAGCACATGTCAGGACAAAGAGATATTCTCTATTGCATTTCAGAAAATAAGTTTTCTCAGAAAGTGACACTTGGAGATGATTATCAATACCCTATCAAGGGAGTGGGAGAATCAAACTACAAGCTTAATTCAGGGAATTCAATGAAGATGAAAGATGTACTCTATGTACGAGGTTTGACAAAGAACCTACTCTCCATATCATCTTTAGAAAAGAAAGGCTTCAGAGTTGCGTTTATAGATGGATAAGTTCTTATGTGGGCTAAAGGAGAAACCATGAAAGAAGAAATCATCATTGGAAAAGAAGAGGTGGATTATATAAGCTAAAGGGTCACTCAGAAGTTGCCATGACCCATGCCATTGAGAATCCATGTGAACTTTGGCATAGATGATTAGCCCACATCAACTACAAGGCGTTACCATACATATGAAAAGAAGTCACAGGTCTACCAGAACTCAAAGTTGACCATGAAGGCGTGTGCAATGGATGTGCACAAGGGAAGAACATCAAGAACCCTTTTCCGAAGAGAGAAACAAAGAAGAAGGAGTCATAGAACTCATTCATTTAGATGTGTGTGGTCCAATGCCATTATCCTCCATCAGTGGGTATGTATACTATGTATCTTTTATTGATGATTATTCTCGGAAGACTTGGGTGTACGTTTTGAAATCAAAAGATGAAGTGTTCAATAAATTCAAGGAATTCAAAGCCTTGATAGAGAATCTTTTCGAAAGAAATATCAAGATACTCAGGTCATATAATGGAGGAGAATACAACTCAAAAGAGTTTGTGAACTTCTGCAAAGATATCAGGATCAAGAGGGAGCTCACCACTCCCTACAATCCTCAACAAAACGGTGTGGCAGAAAGAAAGAAAATAACAATAATGGAAGCAGTGAAGACCATGATCCATGATCAAGATCTTCCAATGTGCTTATGGGAAGAAGCAACAATGACAACCGTATATGTACAAAATTGATTGTCTCATACTGCACTTGGGTTCAAGACCTCAAAAGAGATGTTCACCGGAAAGAAGCCAGAGGTAAGCCATCTCAAAATATTTGGCTGCCCAGTATTTATACATATTCCGAAAGAGAAGAGAAAAAAGTTGGAACCCTCAGGAAAGAAGGGAATATTTTTTGGGATACTGTGAGGTCTCCAATGCCTTTAGGATTTATATACCAGGTCACCATCACATTGAGATCAGTAGGGATGTGAACTTTGATGAAGATGCAACGCTCAAGAAATTGAGAAGATTCCATCTTGAAGAAGTATATGAAGAGGAACCTGTAGCTCCCAGAGTTACATAATCAGTGAGGGAGGTTCCTAGAGTTGCAGAACCAGTGAGGGAAGTTGTAGCTTCCCCTGATGAGGAAATTCCAGAAAATCATGACATAGTAGAATTTCAAGAACCTCCTCAGATGACGATCTCCCATAAGAGAAATCCTACTTGGGCTAGGGAGATTATTCAATATGGAGAGAATTATGGTGTTCCCGAAGGAACCATGATACAGGTGAATAGACCTAAGCCATTATCCAGCTATATGGATTTGATGTGTGATCTCCTAGAAAAGGAGCCTATCTTCTTTGAAGAAGCCATTCAAAAGAAAGAATGGGTAGATGCCATGACAGAAGAATACCAATCCATAATAAATAATGATGTATGGGAAATAGTTCCCAGACCGAAGAGAAAGGATGTGGTATCTTCCAAATTGCTCTTCAAAATAAAACATGCTTCTGATGGAAGTATTGAGAAGTATAAAGCAAGATTTGTCGCTCGTGGCTTTTGTCAAAAGGAAGGCATTGACTATGAAGAGACATTCTCTCTTGTCACCAGATACACTTCGATCAGAACCATCATAGCCCTTGTAGCTAAGATGAAGTGGAATTTACACCAGATGGATGTAAAGATAACTTTCCTAAATGGTGTCATTGAAGAAGAAGTGTATGTAGAGAAACCTCAAGGATTTGAAGTTGAAGACACGAAGAATCATGTCTGCAATTTGAAGAAGGATCTGTATGGATTGAAGCAAGCTCATAGATCTTGGTATGGCAGGATAGACAATTTTCTAACGAGCTTGGGATTTACCAAGAGTAAAGATGATTCTAACCTCTACTTCAAGGTTATGAACGATGAGCCGGTGATATTTTTGTTGTATGTGGATGAATTATTCTTAAATGGAGAAGAAAATATCATCATTGAATGTAAGAAGAAGCTCAGTTCATAATTTGAGATGAAAGACCTTGGCCTAATGAATTATTTCTTAGGTCTTGAGGTATGGTAGAGTCCAGAGAGAATCTTCCTTAACCAAGGGAAGTATGCAGTCGAAATCCTGAAGAGATTTGACATGTTGGAGTGCAAGTCCATGAATACACCCATGGAAATGAAGCTAAAGCTATTGGTTGACACTTTTTCAGAATTTATTGATGCCACACTATATAGACAGATCATTGGATCGTTGATGTACCTGACGAACACCAGACCAGATATCTGTTTTGCCGTGAACACCTTGAGTCAGTTTCTGGTAGAACCCAAACATGTTCACCTAGTTGCTACAAAACATGTGATGAGGTACCTTAAGGGTACATTAGATTGTGGTCTCAACTATGATGGAGATCATGATTTCACACTGATTGGGTACTCTAATTCAGATTGTGATGGAAGTGTCTCTGACAGGAAGATCACTTCAAGATGTTGTTTCCGTTTGGGATCAACCATGATCTCATGGTAGAGTAGGAAGAAATCCATCATTTCTCTCAGTACAATGGAAGCAGAATAAATTGCTGCGTGTTCTGCCAGCTGCGAAGCTATATGTCTTCGAAACTTGTTGACCGATCTATTCGACCTAGAGATGGAAGAAACCATGATCCTATGTGACAACCAGATCTGCATAAAGATTACATAGAATATTGTATTTCATGACAAGTCGAAGCACATGGAGATCCGATATCATTACATCCATGACATGGTGCAGATAGGAGCTATAAAGCTCCAATATGTTAGCATGGATGAACATGTTTTTGATGTGTTGACCAAGCTTCTATCTCATGTAAAGTTTGAGCACTTTTGAGATAAGCTTGGTATAGTCCGAAAGGACCTCCCTCGAAAGGGGGAGTAGTGTTGAGATATGCTAGGCTAGTACTGTGCTTCCATATTAATTGTTGTGACGTAAAGCCAGTCTAGTTATGTGCTTCTAGCTTAATTGTTGTGTTGAGACATTCCTAGTACTGTGCTTCCAACTTAATTGTTGTGACATAAAGCCAGTCTAGTTCTATGCTTCCAGCTTAATTGTTGTGTTGAGATATGACTAGTACTGTGCTTCCAACTTAATTCCTGTGACGTAAAGCCAATCTAGTTATGTGCTTCCAGCTTAATTGTTGTGTTGTGATATTCCTACTACTGTGCTTCCAGCTTAAATGTTGTGAAGTAAAGCCAATCTAGTACCGTGCTTCCATCTTAATTGTTGTGACGTAAAGCCAACCTAGTACTGTGCTTCCAGCTAAATTGTTGTGACGTAAATCCAGTCTAGTATTGTGATTCCAGCTTAATTGTTGTGTAGTGTGCTAGCCTCATGCTGTGATGATGAGAAAACCTCGTGCTGTGATGATGTGACCAACCTCGTGCTGTGATGATGAAGTATTAGTTTTATACTCATCCATATTGATGCAGATGATGATTTCATTCCACTGAGAATGACGATGCTACCGATGAGAAAATATTCCGATGATTTATAGATACGCCAGTGATTGTTCCAAGATGATATTGATGATGCTATCCTCTCACCCACTTGATGTTGTTGATTATGCTATCCTCTCTCTCGCCTGATGCTATTGTAGAATACCCTTCTTGTTAAGGGGGAGTGTTGAAATAATGTAACTACAAAGTGTATTCTAATTATTATTGTTGTATTATTCATTAGATCAATCCCCTATTGCAAATTGATCATGTCGGCTATTGTAAAAGACACAATCCCCTTTTGCGGATTGGTCAAAACATAATTGTAATAGGCATAATAAGAAGTCGGCCCCAAAATATATTAAAGGTGGTTATAACCACCCAGATTGAGAAGTCGGCCCTACCAGTGAAAAGACACCTCCACACATGCCAGAGTTGTATAAATAAGGAGGTTAGTGCCTCACTTAGACACACACTCACTTGTTCATTGAGAAGAAAGTTTCAGAGCTGCAGTTGGAGAAGAGGGAGAGAGAGAGAGGCACATTCTTGGGAGAGGACTTTATGTATTTGTTTGAGTTATCTCTTGGCATTGTATTGTCTATCTATAATAAGGAAATTTTGCAGGGTTTTCTCCCCCATGAGGGTTTCCCAGGATAAATTATGTGTCTCTTGTGATTGTGTATTTCTCAGTGATCCCATATTATGCTATTGTTATCTAGTGAAATGCAAAGAACTCTAATAATAGCTTAAACCTTAACAGTTTGAGTAGCAGGTTATCCCAAGTTCGGCCTCTTCCCCAGTAGTTAGAAATTAATCATGTTTTTTTGCAAAGTTGGTTTATACCAAATTACATCTCACATCGGTCCCACCCAAGAGAAAATACAAAAATAGATAGTCCAAACTAAAGGGAGATCCTTCACAAGAAAACATAAAGCCCATCGATAAATTGGTCGGATCGCAAGATCTGGAGAACCATTCCAATTTAAATGCTGTAGATTCTAATTGGGCCTTGGTGGCGGGTTTGGTTCCTACTATTGAATCAAGGTATTTAGGACCCATCAACCGAATTGGCTCTAGAAGGAGGGCTTGAGAATGAATGGTTGAATACATATTTTTCATAATACTTCAAAAAACCTATAGATTCAAGACAACCCACATGCATGGATAGTCATTCCCAAGACAACCCACACATGTTGAGTACTTATGAAACAAGTAACTCACCACAGCCCGAGGAAGAACCTTTTCACCTTGAAATACCTTACACTCTTCCTCACGAGGAAGTAAATCAATTCAGAAGAATCACAAGAGAATATGCCCGACAGATCAGTGCATTGTCCTTAGATTCGATACTTCCTTGAAGAAAACAATAAAGCATACCAGTGGTTAGTACTCCCGACGAGGTTTTCATGCACTTGGTAGAATACTTAATAGATTTTTCAATCACTGAAATCCAATATCCTCTTGATCTGATACCCGAAACGCCAGTCAGCGACGTCTCTAAACTAGACGATTTTTCAGAAGAGGAGGAGTTTAACTAAGAATCTGAAGATATGGAGGGAAACAATGACCATGATGGATAAAGGGGAAACCCACCTCACAAAAATCAACCATGGTTGGCCAGAGATTCTTTGGCCCTCCCGGGACCAGTCCAGAACCTTCCTTGACATCTAGAGAAGTTACTTCCTAAGTTTGACCCAGAAATCCCAGGATTACCTGAAGATCACATCAAGAAATTTATACTAGCGATCCAACTTTTGAACGTCCAACATGAAGACGTAGTTTGCAGGATGTTCCCCTACACTTTTGAGCACTCATCCTCTACATGGTATTTCAACCTACCTGTAGGATCTATAACTAGCTAGACAAAGTTTCAAAAGGATTTTTTAGACAAATTTTCCAAAGAAACCATTACAGGAGCTCTAATGGATGAACTGTTCACAGCCACCATGAGTTCAAAAGAGAAGGTTAAATTTTTCAATCAAAGATTCACAACCATCTTAAACAAGTTCCAGCCCGAAGCCAAACCAACTCAGGAGTTGCAAATCGAAGTATATGCTAATGCGCTCCCATCCTCTATTTCCATGTTTGTGAAGAGGGCTGCCAAACGAACCTTAGCTAAGAATTTTGAAGAAGCTAAAACGATAGAATTCTAGATGAGAGGGTGTAAAGAAGGCCATGTATCTTTAGTTAAGAAAGAAGTTCAACCTCCTCCCAGGAGGGGACTCCTTTTGACTATACCACCAAGAAAACAAGCAGAATAGACTCCAAACAAGGGTAATGGAGACATAGAAGACCTACAACACATGGTTAATAAATTATCAAATGAGATCATAGACATGAAGAGAAACGCTGGGGAAGGAAACTAGGGCCAAAGGCCTTATAAGCCTTTCTTTAAAAGGAACCCACTATTCAAAGCAATTGAACCTCCCCCAACTAACTTGAATATCAATTTAGGAAGTGTAGCATTTGATTCTTTCTGTGCTTATCACTAGGAAAGCCACTTTGAAAGAGACTGCCCTCAATGGTTGCATGCCATGAATTTGATGGCCAACTAGTTTGTAGATGAAGTTTCCCTAACCGAGTAACCAAGCACTTTAGTTATGAATATCGCCTATCATGAAGAGATTGATCCACTAGAAGATACAACCATGTTGATATGGGATCCTGACCTAATCATGCCTTCCAATGACCTATTTGAATCTCAAGAACCACCCATAGAAGTCTCGGTTGTGAAAACAAGAAGTAAGGGTCCACCTGTCTCAAAAGATCTTCCTACTACTCAAACGTTGTGGGAAAGGTCAACTCCGGATCACCCGAAAGCACCTTTTTCTCCCCCAAAAAACCCCATTATTATTCATACCTAAGAATCACCCAAACCGGAGTACAACATAGTTGAATATTTGAATAAGTTAAAGGATAATATATCAGTCATGGACATATGTATAATCCCCCAACAAAAGGATTTCCTGCTACATGCTTTGAGATCAGTAGAAAACCCTGCGACAAACAATGAACAACAAAGAAATCTAACTTCCATAGATATAGTAAATAAACCAACTGTGAATACCTACTCGGAAGATAAGAGGGGAAATCCTTTTGTCCCACTGTTCCTCTTAACGTTTGAATTTTTCAACAGGAACCTCCGCAATTGTTTGGTAGATTCAGGAGCATCTTCTAACGTTATGCCTTTGTCTATTTGCAAAAAACTAAATGCACTTCCTCTCAAGAGTGATAAACATGTAATACAACTAGATAGAACCTAGGTCAAAGTCACGGGGGAACTCAGAGATGTAATGATCATGATAGAGACACATCCTCCATTTTTGCAAATGATTGACATCATTATAGTATACATCCTAGAAACTTATGGATTATTGCTAAGCCGAGATTGGTCCGAGAAGTTAAATGGATAATTTAGTACAGACTGGGCACACCTTTGGATACCTTTGAAGGGATACAAGAACATGATTAGAATCGATAGGGAGAGGTATTTGAAACATACTATCACTGACCTGGAAACCTTGAAAGAACCCTCATCGACAGATTTTCCTGTGCTAGCAAAATATTCCTGCGATTCCTATTTCGGGAACTTCTCCCCTCTTCCATCCGATGTCCCTCTCACTCAGAACTCTGAAATGGGTTTTCAAGAGAAATTTTCGATACCGACAGAGGAGACCATATTCTATCAAGAACCTGTGCAAATCACCAGACAAAAGATACGAGAGCAAGAAAGTAAGAATAAGGAAGAAACGGTTAACTTTCGCTCACAAATGTGGACCATATATTTTGATGGATCTAAATCATAGGAAGGATTAGGGGAAGGATGCATCCTTATTGATCCAAAAGGTAAACATTGTTTTCTATCATGTAGACTCGAATTTGAATGCATGAATAACACTGCTGAGTATGAAGCTCTAGTACAAGGGTTAAATAAATCCATAGACTTAAACGTCAAAGAATTGAAGGTTTTCAGAGATTCTGAGATTATCGTTAGACATGTAAGAAATAATATACATTGCAATTCCCCACACCTAAATAATTATCAGCAGGAAGTGCATAGGTTAATAGAACATTTTGAAGCTTTCAATATCACCACGATTCCCAGAGAAAAGAATAATCTTGTTGATTCCTTGGCTACAACTGCTTCAAAGCTATCGCCTTTAGAGGATTACAAAGCCTCCTGATTCATTATGGAACTACTCTACAAACCATCGGTGTCGAAAAATATTTCTAATTGGAAAGTCTTTGAAGGAGATGAACAAATCATCAACTTCTTGACTAACCAAGACAATTTCAAAGATTTGGCCATTGACGATGAAGTATTCCAGGAGCAATTGACAAAAATGGATCCTTAGATAGGTCAACCTATTGACAAATTGAAGTCTCACACAATCTCGAAAGGGATAGCTAACTTGGATAATCTTTTTGACCTGAAAGAATGGTTTAAGGGGCCTAAAAATGCAAAGAAAAATGCAAAGACCGGTAGCTCCCGTCCTCTGCATGAAACTATAAATCTTGGAACCCCGGAAAATCCAAAGAATGTGAATCTAAGAAAGACTATATCCAAAGAGGAAAGAAAGGATAATCTCAAATTGTTCAGACAATAACAATATGTCTTTGCATGGTCCTATCGAGATTTAAAAATTTATGACACCCATATCATTCAACACACTATCCTGTTAAAGCCCGAAGTTAAACCCTTCCAACATAAGCTTCGAAAGTATCACCCCTCCCTGGAACCTCTCATGTATCAAGAATTGAAGAAAATTTTAGATGCCAAAATTATCTTCCAGGTTAAGCATTCCGCGTGGGTAGCAAATCTGGTTCCTGTGAGGAAAAAGTCTGGAGAAATCCGCTTATGCGTAGATTTTAGGAACCTCAACAAAGCTTCAGAAAAGGACAATTACCCAGTCCTGCCAATGGAGCAACTCCTCCAGACCGTGTCTATCTCGAAGAATTTCTCTCTACTAGATGGTTTCTCATGTTACAACCAAGTTCTGGTTTCAGAGGAAGATCGTTTGAAAGCTACCTTCCGAACCAAATGGGGGACCTTTGCTTATAAACACATGCCTTTTGGGTTAATCAATGCAGGGGCGAATTTCCAAAGGGCCATGGATGTAGCATTTTGGGGACTAATCAACAAGTGTGTGGTAGTGTATCTAGACGACGTACCTGTGTATTCAAAGAACATAGAAGAGCACATCCAACACTTAATTCATATTTTCGAAAGGTGTAGGAAATACGGTATATCCTTAAATCCTAAGAAAACTATTTTCGGTGTCGAGGAAGGTAAGATGCTAGGCCATATTATATCTCAAGTAGGCATTCACATAGATCCATAAAGGATTAAGGCCATATCTCAACTCCCTTTACCTCACAATAAGAAAGCTATGCAGTCTTTCATCAGGCAAATCAATTTCGTGAGGAAATTCACTCTCGATTTCATGAAAACTATCAAACCCTTACAAAAAATGACCTGCAAAGATGCTGAATTTAAGTGGGATGATGAACAAAGAGATTCTTTCAGCAATATTAAAAATGCTATATCTCAAGCCCCCATGTTACGAAGTCTCGATTTCAATAGAGACTTCTTCCTCTATACTTTCGCCTCTGACCAATCGTTAGTTGTGGTATTAACTCAGAAGGATGATGACAACAACGAGGCCCCGGTGTCGTTCATGAGCACTAATCTCCAAGGAGCCGAACTAAATTATCCTACTGCAGATAAACATGCTTATGCAGTTTATAAAGCAGTGAAACACTTCACGTATTACATCCTCAAGAACCACACCAAACTAATCGTGCCTCACCCTGTGGTCCAATCCCTATTCACTCAACAGGAGATGGGAGAAATAAGAGGGAATTGGATGGCAGTGATTCAATAATTTTATCTAGATATAAAACCTGCCAAACAAGTTAAAGGGAAAGGGTTGTGCAAACTTGCGGCTGAAGCCCAAGACCAAGTAAATGAATATCCCAGATGGGAGAATGAAATGGCATTATGGTGTGGTGAAGCTTCATACATTTCCCTAGGTCTAGATTCTTGGTATGAGAATTTGACTTATCTTCTACACCATGGGACTTGCCCAGAAAACCTCAACCCCAAGGAAAGGAGAGCTCTTAGGTTAAAATATGCACAATATCACCTCATAAATTTGGTACTCTTCTGGGTTAATTATGATGGGGTACTATTAATATGTCTTGAACGAGAAGATGCAGACAAATTTATGAAGGAGCTCCATGATGGCCCTGCCGGTGGAAATTTCGCCGGAAACACCACCGCTCATAAGATACTGAGAGTTGGTTATTATTGGCCCACCTTGTTCAAAGATGCTCACGCATACGCTAGAAATTGTAAAGTTTGTCAAATGAGTGTCGGAAGAGAGAAGAGAGCAGTAGTCCCACTCCAACCTGTGACTATCTCTAGGCCTTTCGAGAAATGGGGTTTAGATATCATAGGAGAAATTACACCAAGCTCTTCGAAACAACACAAGTACATTTTGACTTCCACTGATTACTTCACAAAATGGGTAGAGGTTGTCCCTCTGAATTATGTAAACGAGAAAGTGGTGATCCAATTCGTAGAGAAACAACTAATCATGAGGTTTGGTGTCCCTTCTGTCCTAGTTTTTGATAATGCATCTTATTTCTCTTCCACCCGATTGACAGAGTTTGCTTTGGACAAAGGAATCATGATTAGGTACTCTGCAAATTATTATCCATAGGGAAATGGGGTGGCAGAATCAACCAATAAAAACCTAGTGAGAATACTAAAGAAGACGGTTCTCGATAACCAAAGGAATTGGCATAATCTACTCCATAATGCTCTATGGGCCGATAGAGTCGCACCCAAGGAAGCTATAGGAAATTCCCCGTAATTTTTGGTTTATGGGTAGGAAGCCATTCTCCCAAATGGGCTCTATCTTCCATCTCTTCAACTAGCCCAAGATTCTGGAGGACAACCTTCATCGACCATATAATGAAGAATTGAGACTCTGCTCATGCTAGAATAAGAGAGGGAAAAGGATAAATCAAAGTTCATGGCCCACCAACAGATTGTCAAAATATGGTTTGATAAGCATAAGGCTAAAGAGAACACTTTTGAAGTAGGAGACTTAGTCCTAAAATGGGACAGAGCAAATGAGCCGAAAGGAAAACATTCTAAGTTCCAAAATCTATGGCTTGGACCTTTCCAGATGACTGAGAAGATTGGAGTAGGAACTTATCGGTTGCAGAATCTGAGGGGGGAACCTGACGCCCTCCCAATCAATGGCCAAGCCCTCAAACAATATTTCCATTAACATCAAAATTTATATATATATATATATATATATATATATATTGCTAAGTTTTATTTTATGTTTTGTGTGCGTGTTTCATGAGTTTTGTTTTAGCTAGCTCGATTGTGAATCTGCTTTATCTTTCTTTTGTTGTTTTGATTTCTGCACTTTTGAAGGTTGTGTTTAGCAAGACAATGGTTAACCTAAAATCATGCGACATAGCAAACTCTGTTCCGAGCTTATCACTCACACACAAGAAAAGAAGCATCAAGGAACCTACGGTTGCTTTGAAGAGCCCTCTATCTAACTTGCACAAACAAATAAATTTGGAGAAGTGTCAGAAGTGTCTACTTAGTGGTTTGGTAAGACCTTAAGGGAAAGAAGGAAATTTGAAAAGGACTACATGAACCCCGAAGGAAAATCTAGTAAAGGATCCACCTTAACCACCTCACTTTGGAAATTAAACATACAACATCCTCTCCCACTCGCTCAGGGCATCCTACCGAAATAAAAGTTAACTATATCAAACAAGTGAACAGTGAGAGAGGGTATGAAAATATCTCCATCGTGGCTATGGATGCTTGCTGGCAGCAGAGCAAGGTCTGTGATGTCGGGGTGACTCCGTTGGGGCTATAAATGCTCGCTGGCAGCGGAGCAACATCATAGCAAGTGATTAAAGGTAAATAAAGGCTTCATTCCAGTGAATAATTTACTATACTTTTGTAAAAGGGGTATGAGTTAGGATTACAGGAAACGAAGGAGGAATAAAGGGTTAAACCCCACGAGCAGGCCCAAAAGAATCAACCGGAGGATTTCAAATGCAAGGGTAAAAGAGGCTTGGATTCAAACCCAGTTAATTTCTCCACTCACTTCTATATCAGCTGATCCCTAAGGAAGGAACAAAGATTTTTCTTTCGCCCAGTAATTCACCATTTGTTGAGCACTCAACACACCCTAAAAAGCCTGTGTCAAATCTTACCTTTTTGAGTACCACTTAATCTTTCACACTGTCTGATTCTACTGCAGTATGAAAATTGTTGCCTTCGCTTATCATTTTGTTTTCATTTTGAGTCTTTTAAATTCTTCTTGAGCATGCTAAAATCATCATAACTTTTAAAAAGAGTAACACTTACATAAAGAATCGACAGTAAAAAAATTTCCCTGGCACGCTTAAGAAATTTGACATCGGGAAGAATTAGAGGTGCCAAGAACCGCTCGAGGGAACCAAGGTAGCCAAGTTCCAATATTCATCGGTGTCGGAAGATGGGAGTTTTATTATGCGACAGGAATCATGTGAGAATATCGCCGATGAAATATCGTTGTCGGTGTTGGTAAGGAAATAAAGGAATAAGCGTCGCACAAGTAAAGGGATGATAGTGTCGATCGTCGACTTCCAAAACGTTTTCGGCATCGGGGATTTATGAAGATGATAACCCACAAAGGAACTACACGATTGAACTATCCATGATTGTCGATCCCTGATAACCCCTGACATCGAAAACCCCAATATTATTTTGATACAACAGTTCTGTTGAAAGACTCGACTTTGACTGATATGTACGGTCAAACCACTTATCCTATGTTGCCATCTGTCGTTACTCGGGTGATTACACATACGACCTAGTTTTCCCCAAAGTCATTTTCATCTCCTGAGACCCACGTTGCACCTTAAACCAGTCTGCCACGTCAACATTGTATGATGAAACCTGTCGGCGTCAGAATTTTTCTCAGGAGGATACCAATAGAGACATATAGAAGGATGTCACCGATTCTCGACCTGTCCACTGAGAAATGCGATCTGATGGGACGTTTTAGCTCTAATATACACTCGATACGACGCATTTAAAAGGTTAATTAATTCCAGGATCGCACATTAGTTTCTAATTCATGTGCAAGTCAAAAGGACCATTTGAGCATGCCGATACAATGCATCTCCCTCCGCGCCTCAACTGTCAATCCACGTAGAAATTATTTGCAGAGATTCGGCGTTAGGTTGTTTTGAATTGCATCCAGTACTCGTATTAACTGGTTGATATGATTGGTAGGATCTCTCCCATTATATTCTCTTGAATTATTGTGAATAATCTTATTCTACGCACAAAGAAGTTTGGATCACCCATAGGAGCAAGACGAGTGACCCAGAGAAATCTTCCAAGGTCTAGTGAGTATTAAACAACAATTTTATCAAGTGTTACAGGTATGTACCGACTTATGGATGTTTTACACTTCATTTCACATGTTTTCCTTCAACGTTACTCTGTACACATGCCTAAAGGACCTTTTTCAGTTGCAGGAACAATGCCTCCAAAGAAACCCACCACCAGGAAATATCCAAGAGTGCCAAATCTACAAGAACTAGAGGCGGGAGAAGGTTCCTCCCCAACGGTTGCAAGGCAATTGGAATTTGCTCCAAAGACAGTTCCCATAATCAAGATAACCACCAAGAAGGATTTTGTCCAACCCCCGACCTTTAGAGACATAGAGGCGATCATTGGGACCAAGACAGTATTCCCGATCAGGGAATAAATTTTTAAGAAAATCAAGCAGGAGGAACTCCCTGAATATACCCCACACAACGATCTTGATACGAGAAGACTCGACGATGAAGTTCTCTCGAATGTCTGCAAGGATTATTTGCACATAGTGGTGAGCAGGACTTCGGTATTCCCTTGCATCGAACTCTTGAAATGGATTATTGATCACATTGATGCACAGATGTGTTTAATTAACGACGAAAATGGTGAATGCGTCAGGGTTTTCCTCCCAGGGGAAGTTCATAATTACTACAAGCTCAGGGAGTCGAAGGAAGGGTTGAGCACTGATTTTTTTTTGAGTTTCTATGAGAAACATGACACCATAAATATTATGGCTTCCTGGTGGAGAGAGGATAAAAAGTTCACCAATTGGACCTCTGGCTGGTACCCGACAACCAACCTAAGAGAGCCTTACATCTATCTAATGGCCCTCCTCTGTCGATTGCATGGGGAGAAATACTGTGCCAAGTTTTTGGAGGCTTGGATTCCTTTGGATTACACTGTAGCCATTTCTGGAATAGGTTTTAACTAGGGTTAAATCATCTCCAAACAGATGTGCACTTGTATACGACAAGATCAGACACCGAAAGAGGGAGAAACCCCTTCTTTCTACATGGCTTCTTACCTACTGGACATCATCTGTGCCAATAATGTCTTTGCCGAATGAACTTGAGTTGGAACGCCTCCGAGCTCCTGGTCCATGTCTATTTCGAAATCTTGTGGGAGAACAGGTACAAGAATCCTACTCTCTCATCTGTGACCAATTTATCGCACACATTTATTCTTTGTAGTTCAATAAAGAGTGCCCAAGGCTGTCGAATGCAGCAAAAAAGGTTGTATCAAAAGTAGGCCACTGGTATCTATATGAGTGCGAGACCTACATTAGGGTTTTTGGTGCCACAGGAGCACCCTATCTATTACTTGTATATGTCCTCGATCAACTAGTATTAGTCAAAATCTATTATCAGGCCATTTTATAAGGCTACAATGCCACTTTGGTAAAGGATAAGAAGTGGGCCTTCATACCTTATGGGTTTCATATTGGCTTCTACATGGTAAAGGACATTGCACATGCCAAGCAAGAAGGATTAAGTCAATTGGAATTCCGATTCTAGACTGATTGTTTTCGCAAGCACGATCCCAAGGTTCTGGTCCTAAAGAATGCATCATAGGTATCATCATGTTGGCCCTATGCCCATGACCGGTTTAAGGATTAGATATTCACTGAAAACACTCAAGATTGGGATGAGGTGGTGGAAAGGATGGATGATCCTAAAGCAACTAGGTTCAAGGCCATGAGTTGGGAAGAGCAAACAATGGTCTTGGAACAATCGTCTCAAGAGATCCTCAGGGCCAAGGGAGAAAGGATAACATCTGAAACAATGGAAGCTCCCTAGGAAGTCACCGAAACAATTGAGATTTCCCAGGTAACTCCGGTATAGTACATGAATGTCCTCGAGGCTCAGGATGCACTAGAAAGAGGGCCACTCCTGTATCAATAGGCCCAACAGTTAATGAATCAGATGAGGGATAACCTGGACATCGTCAGGTTGCCAAGGCTTCCAATCGATAACCCAGAAGAAATCACAACGGAGCCAAGTGACCCTGAATTCATGAACCTTGATAACATCAATGAGTCAAATGACCCTGAATCCACAATGCCACCAACTGGATTGCCAGTAGGTGTGACAACTCAACCAGAGACGGGTTGGGTATCAGTTGAAACAAGTGCACCCAATCCTTTGAGTAAGTTTAAAAATATATATAGTGATGATGAGAGCTCAAAGGCATCTTGCAATACCCTTGTGCATGTCTAAGAAGAAAAGGGACCCGAGAAGACTTCTTCCCCTATTCCTGAGGTTGAAACCCAAGAGATCCCACACAAGGAAATAGAAGTCGAGGGTGTTCTCGACACAAAGAAGACCGATGCGTCAGAGACTCAAGAAGATAGTCCTAAGGACAAGTCAGAACCAAAAGATCCAAAGGAATGATCCCCACAAAAGGACGTCGACATTTCAATGGTTGATGCACAAGTAAGTATCTAGCCTACTTCTGATGCCTCTATTTTGCTCGATAATCAAATCCCCGACAAGTGACAAGAAGAGGCCGGGCCTTGGGAGAAAAATGAGGAAGTTCAAAAACCCAATATTGAACAAGTATACACCACTGGTAACCTGGGAAACACACTCACATGGGGTGATCAACAGATACCCGAGCTGGTAGATGAGGTAGCAGATATCTATGTGATCTCCTACGATCGATAGATAAATGCCATCGTCCAAAGAACCACAAAGAAAAGGAGGATCACATTGGATCGTTCCATCCTCATCACTACAAATGAGAATTTGATAAACACAGCAGATGCCCAAACATCGGAGCTCCTCGGTCTGGGGATGGTGCTCTCATATGCCACACTAGACAGAGCCAAACGAGATGAAAAGGAGTTGGCCAACACCCTGAAGGAACTAGAACATTTACGCCACCTGGCTGAGTACTATCAGGGAGCCACCCAGACTGTAGTATATTTGAGAAGTGAGTTCGAAGAAGCTTACAAACAATTCACAAAAGATCAACACCTTTTTATAGCGAAGATAACTGAGCTCCAGGAGGACACTCTCATGGCACTTGCAACGTGTAAGGATATGGAGTGATGGTATGAAAAGGTGCAGGAAGAAGTAGAAAGACTCGAATACATTGATGCAGTCCAACAAGGTCAAGACAAAGAAGAACATGGCATCCAGATGTTGAGCAAGAGCAGTCTTGATCGCATGAAGCGATCAACCGAGTATTGGGCTAAGATGTCTTATGAACCACACCGAGAAATTCAAAAGTAGTGGGAAAAATGCGAGAAACATTGGGGTAAAATCAACCAAGCAATGAAGGATATCAGACTCCCCGAGTTTGACACCCTCGGTGAATTCGTTGACTTGTGCTATGTAGTCGAATCACACACCAAGCAAGATGCATTATGGGCCGATGAGCTAGAGAAGGTGAAGGAAAAAACGCCATGACAAGTACATAGATTTATGGAACATCCGATAAGAGATCGAATTGTGCTACAACAGTTAAACACCAGTCTGTTGAAGTACCGGGCACATACGATGGAGGTCAGAGGATTTTACACGGCTCCGATGGAACAACATAGATTTCCATGGGCCCAAACTTGCGAAGAGTTGTTCATCAGTTGGTCGGAATATGAGGAAATTCACTCTTTTGAGTGATATCTTGAGTTGACTATTAAAGAAATTTCTAGAAGAAGACGCCATGTGGCGAATTTTGTTTTGTTTAAAATACACTTAGACATTATTTTCAGTTGAATTTTATGTTATAAATAAAGGCCTCGACCGATTAATGAAGGGTCGATGGTTGTTGCAAGAACTCTTTATTTATGGTTGTTAAGAATTATTTTGAAGCTCCCTTTAATTGAGAAGTCCTTCTGGACCAAAGACAAATTTATTTTCATCAAATGCATGTGTGATTGGGCGTGGAGAAGAAATATTTCCTATCTCGTTTCATGAATGGATGTAACAAGTAAGAATTATTGAATCTATTGTCAAGTTATATAGTGCAATCGCTTCGCTGTTCTTTTCTTTAATGATGAAGATGATGAATCGTTGTGTTATTATGTGATGAATGATTATAGTAGGTGAATTATTTTACTTGCTATTTATCTTATCGCATATGTGTTTTCTTTCTGATAATTAGTAATCTCAAACAGTGATTGGATGCTCACATGGTTAACGTATTAGTACTAGGCCTGTGGTATAGAATTGTTGTCTGCGTGTTTGAGCATTGGGTTATCCCAAGTTCAGCCTCTTCCCCAATAGTTAGAACTTAATCCTATTTTGTTTCCAAGTTTTTTTATACTGACTTACATCTCATATCGGTCCCACCCAAGAGAAAATACAAAAAGAGATAGTCCAAAATGAAGGAAGAGCCTTCACAAGAAAACATAAATCCTATCGATAAATTGGTCGGATCGCAATATATGGAGAACCATTCCAATTTAAATGCTACAAAGTCTAATTGCTCCTCGGTGGCGAGTTTGGTTCCCACTGTTGAATCAAGGGATTTAGGACCCATCAACACAACCTACAACATACTTGTTGTAACTTCCTCTTCTTTCTCTCACAATCTACTCTCTTAGAATACAATATTCACTCTTATCTATCGCCACAATATAATTCCCTCATACACAAAAGAGGGTTTCCTTCTAGGGAAAAAATACCTAAAATAACTTCTAACATAACATAATTAGGAAGATAATTAGGCTCCACAACCAATAATATCCCTCTTGGAGATTGATCATAACAAATGCACTGTCGTTGTACCTACTGGACTATGATCCAGCTTAGACCTGACAAATTTCTCATCATCACCTTTATGCTTGAAGGCCAACTGAAACTGAGTAGGAACTCAGTTTCTCTCTGGTTACTACCTTTGTTAACATGTATGCAAGATTCTGGCCAGTGTGTATCTTTTCCAACTTCAACTGTCCATGTTTAGTCTTATAATGGAAGGTTGATTTCTTTGCAAGATGAATGGAACTATGTCTGTCATAGTACAACCTGCTATTCTACTGCTGCCTTCCAAATTCCTCCATAAACCTCTGTAACCAAATCATCTCTTTACTAGCCTCTGTAGTAGCAACATACTCTGCATCTGTTGTTGAAAGTGAAACAACCTTTGGCAGTTTTGAAATCCAACTTACTGTTGTTCCACCTACAGTAAAAACATACCCTGTGGTGCTCCTCCTGTTGTCTTTATCACATGCCATATCTGAGTCAACATATCTATGTAGAAAAATGTGTGAACCTTCAAAACATAATGCATGAGTAGAATTACCTCTCAAATAATTGATAATATACTTTACTGCATCCCAATGTTCTTTACCTAGATTATTCATATATCTTCTCACAACTTTCTTTGCATGTGCAATATCTGGTCTTGTGCACACCATCACATACATCAAGATGTGAACTGTCGATGAATAAGAGACCCTGGACATGTATTCTATCTATTCCTGTGTATTGGGACACATTCCTTTGTTAATTTTAAATTTCTAGCTAAAGGTGTACTAATTGTTTTTTCATTTTGCATTCTAAACCTCTCCAATACCTTCTCTGTGTACTCACCCTGAGACAATGTGAATTTGCGATTTTTCCTATCTCTTGTTATTCTCATACCAAGGATTTTCTTTACAGCACCCAAATCCTTCATCACAAATGAATTAGCTAGTTTATTTTTTAGCACATTTATATCCTGCATGTTAGACCCTGCAACAAACATGCCATCTACATACAATATCAAGATAATATAGCTTCCATTTTCTAGCCTCTTAAAATAAACACAATGATCATAAAGCCATCTACTATAACCTTGTTATGTCATAAACCTGTCAAACTTCAAATACCACTGCCTTGGAGCTTGCTTTAGGCCATACAATATCTTCTTCAACTTGCATATTAAATTCTCCTCCCCTTTGACCTCATACCCCTATGACTACTACATATAAATATCTTCTTCCAAATCCCCATGGAGAAAATATATTTTTAACATCTAACTGTTCAAGATGTAAATCCTCTACTGCCACAAGACTTAAAATAGTCTTAATTGAAGTCATTTTAACAATAGGAGAAAATATTTCACCAAAATATATACCTTTCTTTTGTGCAAACCCCTTTACAACAAGTTTGGCCTTGTATCACTTTTTCCTCTATCTTCTTTCTTCAACCTATAAACCCATTTATTCTACAATTCTCTTTTTCCTGCAGAAAACTGAACCAAGTCCCAAGTCTAGTTATTTACCAAGGAATCCTTTTCCTCTTTAATGCCTTGCTCCCACTTCTTTTTAGTGTCTACCTGCATTGCCTCTTCATAAATTTCTGGTTCACCAGAATCAATCAACGATAAATAATATAATGAAGGAGAGTATCATTCAGGGGATCTACTTAAGCTGGTAGATATTATAACAAGACTTGCAGGAGTTTGAGGTATGTGTTGCTCATGTTGTTGTACATTTTGAATTTCTGGTACCTTTGGAATTTCATTTTCTTTGGTTTCATCAAGCACTGTGTATCTTGCTTTTTCCTTTTCCTATTTCTTTCTCTGCAATTGATCTTTGTACATGACCTTTTTGTTGAATACCACATATATACTCCTAATTATTTTATGATTTTCATAATCCCATAAGTGATAACCAAAATCATTAACATTGTATCCAATAAAGGTACACTTCTTGGATTTTGCCTCAAGCTTTGTTCTATTTTCTTTATCAACATGGACACATGCTTCACAACTAAAAGTCTTCAGAAATGAATAATTTACCCTTTTACCTGTCCATGCCTCCTATGGAATTCACCATCCAAAGAGATTGAAGGTCCTATGTTTATTAAGTAAACAACAGTATCTATAGCATCGACCCATATCTGTAAGGGAAACCCTACATGCTCCATGATTGTCCTATTCATACTTTCTAACACACCATTTTCTTGTGGTATTACTAGAAATGTCTTCTCTCTACGAATCTAATGGTATGAATAGTAATCATCAAACTCCTTGCTGTAATATTGTAACACCTCTGTTTCCCCCAGCTTGTAATTAATCATAAAATAGGATTGCCAAACTAAGGCATGTGGACAATGTAAATGTATTATTGTTAAAATGCCCATAATTGACTGTTGGGGGGTGAAGCCTTGAAGTACGAGCCATGATATCTCTAGAGGAAAGAAATCGGTTAATAAATAAAGGACCAATGGTTGAATCATGAACCACCCCCATGAATGGAAGCATGGTCTAGCTGCAGGATGTCATCTCGAAGTACCACAGAGACCTGCAAACCCAAGCTTCCTTCTGACAGAAGGAACATGACAGGTAGGAAACCTTCCAGAGGAGGGAAGGTAAGATACATACAGAGACAGCAAGAGAGGAGACATGGGACAAGAGAACAAGATCGTAAGGGAGATGTGCAAACCCAAAAGGAAGTGTCTAGAACACGGCCCGAAGGACCCAAACGCGAGCTTGATGTTGAGGAAGCATCTGAAAACCTCGCAGGGTCACTATGATAGAGAGAGTTTCTCTGAGAGATGGAATAAATTACCTAGTGATATCATGGCTTGGAATGCGGGTGGCTAGAGTGCTAAGAATGAATGCCTCTGAGGCTATGGTTGGGTGGAAAGGCGCACACCCATAGTCAGTTGGTTGGATGCAACTTGTAATAGATAAATATTCTCATACCCTGTGAAATTAAGTTGTAATTATGTAATGAAATGGGATATACTTTGAATGACCTAGGGATGTGTATGTTTTCTTAATGGTTATATTGTATCTCTTTATTCTTTTTTAAATTGTGCATTTAAGCAAGTATGGATTGGACATGTTTTTTATCGTAAATTCTTGCGCCCTCTGATGGCTTAAGCTAGATCCATGAACTGTGAGTTCGTCGACCTTAGGCACAGTTTCATGTACGCATGTCGACACTCTTAGTCATTCTCAGTCCCTTGGAGGAGGGAGTCTGTTAAAGCTCAGGAGAGATAGTGCATGTATCCACAGGCTCTCTATGAGGTAGGCAGAGACCGATAACCACTTAAGTTCTAGAGTTGAGGAATGAGTGTAAGGGGTGCGCAAAAGGACTCTTCCAAGAGTTAAGTTCAAGAGAAAGAGTGAAAAGATATTAAGCCTTTCAGAGATAACAAATATCAGGAAGAGTAGTGAGGTTGAAGTATCGAAATGGAAGTTTCCCTTGTTTGGAAGACGAATGAACGAAATATGTTCGGAAGAAGCCACGGTCTGTTGTGATCATTGGATATGGGAACGAGCGTGGGATTTAACCCTTGGATTCATTTGAACTTCGCGAGTTCGGCGAACTGAGCAAGTTCGTCATAAGGGAGGCAAAATCCCTGAAGTCATGAAGTTAACTCTGAGCCTTAGATCTAAAGATTCCCAGGAACAGTCCCGACCATCAGATCTAGGAGGTAGACGATAGTCAAGTCACCAGAACTTCCCATGACTTAATAATCTGACAGTGGAGATGGATGCAATCCATTTAATGGGAGGAGAGGCCATATTGATTGTTAGATTGACTCAAATACTCACTGGAGTTACCGAATCAAACACCAGTAGCTTGATTTAATCGACAGTTAGGAATCATTGCAGAGTGTGAAGGTGAATTTAGCGGACCTGCTAGTTCACGGTCCACAATCAACCCACGTCATTGATCTTGTTGGGGATGGAATATCAACAACTAGGACTAGACTAGAGTCGAGAAATCACTTCTCATATTACGGAGGTGTGACCCCATAATCACTGTGAACCGTCGATCTATGAATTGAGATTGAGGGTGGGGAATCATTGTGGAGCGAGAAGGTGAAAGTAGAGGATGCGCTAGTTCACAGCCTGAAATTCACTAACGCCATTGATATCGTCAGGCTGGCAGATAAATGACTCCGGTTAGACTAGGTTGGGAAAAAACTTTCTAGATTGCAAAGGTTGAGCTCTCCGTTAAAGAGCACGCATTTTGGGGCCTCGCAATTACTGTGAACCATCAATCACCATTGACATTTGATATGAGTGTGAAAAGATCCCTAAAATGCAAGGGGTGCATGGGAAATCGATATCTTCAAGAATATCAAGCTCATAAGATATAAGCACTTTTTAGAAGTGCAGACGAGGTCCCAGAGATGGACCCGTAGGAGGGGCAAGGGTTGAGGCCTTTGAACCCTTAGAAAATATTCCAAGTCAAAAGAGATCAAAAGCTCGAGGGGAGGATCGACAGTGGCCATTGGATCACAACGTAGAGGACCAATAGCTACCTGATCGAAGAAAGGTGCCGAGCCTTAGTGCTTCTCACATGCAGGAGAGTGGACTTACCAAAGTCCCAAATTCTTGAAGTAGTTTGGGACCGTTCATTGTCAGGAGAAGGAGATCCTGACCGTTCCTCGCTAGGAGACACATGTCAACAGATTGTAAGATTCAGATAATCACTTTGAGAGGTTTGAGTTGAGATTTGAGACTCCCAAAATCTAGAGAGCGAAGTAAACATCAGACGTTGGATCCAGAGGAAAGGTGGCGTAAGTCTGTGGACTCCGGGTAAAGACCCAAAGTAGGTCCTAATCGTTGATCTCTAGGATGGGTACGTGTAGATAGATCGGACTCTCTGGACAAATGCACTTCAGAAGGAAACGAGTGCGTAGAAGCTTGAAACTCCCGAAAGCTGAAGAGATGAAGTAGATCATGTCCATTGGCTGATAGGATATATGTGTTGATAGATCGAAGACTTCGAGGAAAAATACTTCAGAGGTTTCCAAGTGAGGAGTGAGATGAACTGTCGAAGCCCCGAAAGACGAAGAGAATTTGGATCATAGATCCAGAAGGGCGTGTGGAAACAAATCATGAACTCTAAAAGAATGCAAAGGAGAAGAGTTTGAAATCGCCGAAGCCCAAACAGTCGAAGCAGCTGGGAACCATCGATCTGTGGGAGGACACATGTCATCAGATTGTAGACTCTGGGTAAAACCGTTCCAGAAGAAACAAAGAGTGGGGAAAACTAATATCTGAGATATCCAAAGACCAAATTCTCGAAGGAGACAAGGGCCATTGATTTAGAGAGGACACACGTTAATAGATTGCAAGATCTAGGTGAATCGCACTGGGGTTTCAGTTGAGAATTGAGATTCCCGAACCTCGAAAAATCGAAGTGAATCTGGACCACCAGATCCAGAGGGACGCGTGGTGATGGATCGTGGACTCTAGAGAAATATGTTCGAGAGTTTTCAGTTGATATTTGAGACTCTCAAAGTTCAGAGAGAAGGAGAGTCGAAGTAAATATCAACCGTCTGATCATCTGAAGTAGATCTCAATCGTCATATCGTCCGAAGTAAATCTCAAGCGTCGGATCATCCAAGGTGAATCTAGGTCATCTGATCTAGAAGAGACGTGGAATAGATCGATGGATCCTGGGTAAAGTCCCGATGTAATTCATAGCCATCAAATCAAGAGGATAGGTGGCATAAATCTATAGATTTTGGGTAAAGAGCCAAAGTAAGCCTCAACCGTCTGATTCAAGTGGACATGCGGCAGGAATTCACTTACTTTGAGGGGAAGTGAATTTTGAGATTTTAGATATTAGAAGTCCAGAGACCCAAAGGAAATATCGACCATTGATCGAGAAAGGGGTCATAGGACCATTGATCTAGTTGAAAGGTCAAACCCCCGAAGCAAAGGTAGAGACTCGATTGAGAAGGACAGGTGTCTGCAAATCGTTGACCATGGAAGATTGACATATAGAAGAAAGGAAAGTTTGAGACTTGAGAATTCTGAAGTCTAGAATTCAAAAACAAATCACAGTTGTTGATTTGAAAGAGGTCAGATCTGATCCATAGCTTTGAAAGGGATAGATCTAGGTCGTCAGTTCAGAATAACCGTCAAGATCGTGATATCGACAGTCCCGTAGCATTGCGGGGATCAGAGATGCGGGAACTTTAAAAGTTGAGGGCATGCCACAATCCAAACCATGGTTTTGAAGAAAGGAGACGTGGAGGCTCAAGGAGAATTGCAGGTCGAAAGGTAGTTTGGTTTCAAACCGCCTTTGGATGCGCTCACAATTGTGTGTTTGTGTGAGGTTATTTTCGAAGGTCACCTCAAGGAGGGGCTCATCAAAAAAGGGGCTAGTGCCCAAACTCATAGATTCCCCAAGCGCGAAGGGAAGGTCACGAGTACCATTAGACCTGCACCTGGAAGTCGAAAGGGTCTGTGTTTAATTACAGAGCGAGACCATCAAGGTTTGAGATATTCATTTGGATTTAGGATCAGAGATCCTTGATCGGGAGGTCAGACTGGTTCCCTGAATTTCCAAATTAGAAACCATGAATGCAGAATCTGTCCTTTAAGAAAAGCAAAAACAATTATGCCCCATCGTGGGTGTGTTGCAAATTGGTATGAGAGCATGGTTACAACACTTGGCCTGCTTGGGCTCATGTACGATTCGCATACGGAGGTATTGTTATCTGCATTTACTCCTTGAGGAGAAGGACTACAGATTGAACCTGTGATTTTGGGAATTCTTGTTGAATTTCAGCAGAAGAATTTCTTTAGCCCTTTGTCAAAGTGATAAATACTCTTACTGGAGTAGGGATATGCTAATTAACATTTATAATAAGACTTGAATGTGGATAGATGAAGGGTGCAGGGTTCTGTCAAGAACAGTTGAAGCCCGAAGGACGGATGCCCTGGTGTTTGTAACACTGCTTCTAAGCATGGGCAGTTGGAACTTCAAGCACTGATGATGGTGGATTATATAATGGTTAATACCTTTGTGGGATTAAAGGAATTTGATAGGATCAGGTAGGATCCTTGGTAGTTATAGTTACTGATTTATATTAAATTGGAGTATATAACTCCTCGGGACCAGAAAAAAGTGATATGGTTAAAACCCTATGGACGATGAGGCAAGAAGGTTTTCTTGCCAGACGTTGTCGCATAAAGAGGAAATTGACCCTGGTTTGTTATTTCCTTGATAGAAGGCAACATCAATACGAGATATGACTGCGAGATTAGTCCTGTAAGTGACTGAAATCTCAAACTAAAGGACACTAATGATGAAATTAAACCATCAAGTGAATGCATGAGGTAAAAAGGTACACGAGATGCACCTACTTATACACAAATGTGTATACATGATTATAAGGATGATTGGAATATCCTTGGGAATAGGATATAGAAGTCGGATATATCCATGTGTGTGAATGACATGAAAAGAGTGCAAGCAATAAGCTAGCATGATGAATGCTTATCTGTGTTTAATTATTCTTAAGTACATGGGTTTAATGCATTGTGGAGCTTCCTGATATGAATCTTGATATTAATACCAGTTAGGTATGAATGATATTAAACATGCAAGTGATGCACATGTATGATGCAAGTTAACAAAACCAGAATATGTATGGATACATAATTTGGGTACATGATAAAGATGCATGTTTATATTCCTTATGGGATATTTGGTAAACTGTTGAAGCTAACTCAAGGCTGAGGCCATCACAAATAGTGATGGATATGCAATAAGGAAGTTGCATGCTGAAGG
>JZKD02S1835234.1:435840-447375 GCA_000966675.3 Picea glauca | reverse complement strand
GAATCTGGAAGCCTCTGCAGAGTGGAGCACCTAGTCAAGTCAAGACTTTGAAGGCCCGTCAAGTTCCCAACTGAGTCTGGAAGCCTTTGCAATCCATTGCAGACATCTAAAAACTTTTCAACCACTTTGTTATATCCTACAACAGGATGGGGCTGACCGAAGGCATGCGAGCAAAAGAGCTCTTGAGAGTGCTCTTGATTGAGGCCTTTCAGTGTATAAATGGATGACTCTACAATACCTGAGCTTGTAAGCACATCCTTATTGCGAGATGTAATTAAAATTAAGCTACTTGGATGAATGGTGTATTTAACGGGAGAAAACAAGGCATCTAGCTGATCAATGTGATCAACATCATCTAAAACCAGGAGAGCCTGGGGAGAAGATGAGAGATGCCTTTTGAGCTCCTCTATGCCTTCGTCGACACTGTTTATTGGTACATTCGATGGAATCAAATCCTTAAGAAGGATGCTCTGCAGGGAAGGTAAAGATGTGGATCTGACATCAAATAAGAACTAAGATCGATCGTAATTTGATCTCTCACGGTTGAAGAATTCTTTGGCGAGGGTCGTTTTTCCAACCCCGCCAAGACCCACAATTCCCACAATGCTAGGCTTCCCGCTTTGCCGCTGCAATGACACTGTCATTTCCACGTCTTTTACTTTTTCGACCAGGCCAGTTGGATATTTAGCGACATTCAGAGGTGGTCTACGAACTTTTATCAAAACTTGTTGGACGACCTCATCGACGAGCTGCCCCTCGTCACTGAATAATATTCACACAATAAAATGACTAGTAAGTAACGCCTACAAAAATAAAGTATGATATTCCTACAGATCCAGCAAATTAAAAGGTAAGAGTAAAACGGAGAAGTGGAAACCCTTACTCGTTACAGACGTTCAGTTGAAAACCCGTTATTTGTGAAACATTTGAGAGGGCAATTCTCCATTTCTCAATAGTGTCCGAGTCATGTCTTGGCTTCTTTTTATTGGTTGGAGAATTGAATGTTGTCTTCTTTCGCAGCGTGCACAGTGCTTCAGCATATACTCCATTTTCGCCCCGCGTACACAGGACGATGCACAGGATGATACTCAAGGGGACACACAGGAGGAATCTCAAGTGGATGCTCAGGGGGGTATACAGGAGGAAGCTCAGGAGAATACACAGAAGGATGCTGAGGGCTCGAGCATACACTCTATCTCCGCCCCGCGTCCACCGAAGATCTGAGGGCTGGACATTGTAGAAGACTGGAAGAATGGTTGACCCTGACTCCAACATGAGTAGGAGTTCATTGAGACACCAATGTGAACTGGCATATCCTGGAGAAAATATTGCTATATGGAGGGAGGCTGTTTTAATAGCCCCTTTGATTTGAGGAGTCATCTTCTCTCCCTTTTGCAATTCCTGCTGGTCCAAAAAGACTCTTAATCCATGTGCAATAAGGCGACGGTAGAGATGGCTGGCGAGACGTTTCTTTACGTCGGGACCGCGGTGATTTATAAAGACATCATAAACATAGCTATTGGTATTGGTATTGCCCTCTGAGGAGAAGGATGCCAGGGATGTAGTGTCCCCAGCCATCATATAAAGACTAACAAAGAAGCAAGATCCAAAATGTTTTGCAGAGATTGGGAATGCGCGCTCAACCTCAATATTTTCGTCTGGATGATCGAGTCCAACGCTGATATCTGATTGATTTCTGAGCTTCTTATTTCGTTGAACAAATCAAATATATTGAACGAAATTTATTCCTTTTGCTTCTACGAAATTGGTTCATTTTTTTTAGATTTTTAATTGAAATTTTTGAAATTTGATAAAAAATTGTTGAATATACATGATTTGATTTGAGTGACTATTTCTGTATAATTAAAATGCACTAAAAAAATTTCAAAATTTCAAAGTGTTAAATCTATTTTTATATTCAAAAATAAATTTTAAATAAAAAATAATAATTTATTACAAATTTATGTAACCAAATTACAATAAAAAAAAACAATTTCATAAAAAAGTTAAACAGCCACTTATCTTTTTATTTTATTATTAAATTGTTTTTAAATGAGTGAACAAGTAAAGTCTGGAAAAACAATTTCATAAAAGAGTTAAACAACTCCTTATCTTTTTATTTTATTATTAAATTGTTTTTAAATGAGTGAACACGTAAGTCAACTTTTATTTTATTATTAATTTGTTTTTAAATGAGTGAACAAGTAAAGTTAACTTTATTATTAAAGAGTCAATAAATTAAAGTCGTCCATTCACAATTTCGTATGTAGCGTCCCACATTTTACACGTCTCCCCATTGACATACTTGCGTCTCTCCCCACCTAAACGCATCGTGCACGTCTCCCCATTGACATACTTGCGTCTCTCCCCACCTAAACGCATCGTGCGTTTAGGTAAGTGGTGTGCTTACCATTCCTTTGATATTTTTTTATTTTTTTGAAATGTAGAGAAAAGTTTGAGTAGGTAAGTGGCGTGCTTACAATTCCTTTGATTGGGAGTATGGACAAAAACGTTTTGTTTTGTTGTTAATTTTTCATATACTATAGTTTTCAAAAATAAATGTTATGACAATTTCATCTCGATTCTTCTCCTCTATTACATTAACCCTTTGTATATCTAACATTAATCCTTTGTATATCTATTTACCAATTGTGATCTCTTTCAATGTCAGTGATGATTTGCTACATTTTTACTGATTTATGCATATTTAATGTAATTTATCAATGCACTGATCTTTTGCCAAGGCCCTTAACAGCAAGCTATTCTCCTCTATAATCCTACAATGGCTATCAATTGGGATGCCATTGTCACAAACAACAAACTCATGAATGTTGTATCTCTGCTACCATGATGCATGTCTCCATTTATTCTAGGAAAGCCCCTGTGGAATCCACAAAAACAATCTTGATGTTTCCTTCACCATCCATTATAGACACTCAAGACTTGGAAGATCACATGACTTTAGGCTATGCTTGCCAATCATCCACTTGAGCTCTTGCTGCACTCTCTTTTATCACTGTAGATTTGGCAATGTCTCTAATGTTTCCCTGTCCAAATTAATTGTCAAACTATTAATTATAATAGTGAAGATGTCTAGAAGATGGGCATTTATGTCGTCCCCGCTGCTTAACTTTATGTTTGTGGCACCGACCCTCTAAGAGATGTCAAACATCGTGTCTACAAAATCATTCCCAGTCCCCCCACTCATTTTCCTTCCTCCTCTTGATTTGTTCATTAATAGTCTCCTCCCACAATGCATCAAATTATTTGTGATTTTTCTTGATGTTCCCTCCAATGTCCTACAAATCAAACCACCCTATACACAAGGAATGAAATCTTTGATATCAAAAGCGTTGGCTACAACACACAAACCCCAGATAAGTTTCCTAGATATCCTTTAATGCTCACCAACTTACCTAACGAGAAATAAAGAAGAGAGCAAAGTAAAGTAGCATGAGGAATAAGGCTCGATAGTTGCACTGCCAGTGACCTATCTTCATCCACATTTTGACCCATCATCCCCAAATCTTAGTTACCATTTATGACCAAAACCAAACCAAACCAGTATATCTCTCTTGAATATTAATTGAGCTTATGTTGTTATAGGTGATTTTTTTGTTATTAGAGACTCATACCTCAAAGCTACCCTGTCAATGTTGTCCATATCGACAATATATCATATGTTTGATGGTTTTCACAATTGAATGCAAAAGAGTACACATATTTTAGCAAGGTTAAACAACAATTTGAAAAAATAATAAGAACACTCATAACTTAACCTAACTAAACCAAACCTTATATATCATCTTGAGACACCCAACACCAATGCCTTGGGATTTGGGCACATTGCAGAGGAAGGTAGCAAGAGTTGGGGTTGTTAACGAATATGAAAAGTCTAGACATAATTATCAATCTACAAACATCACATGGAGTAAAAAATGTGAGAATGACCAATAGACATTTCTCCGATAACATTGACAGATTTCTCATATTCTCTCTATGCTTAAGATGATGCCATAGTTGTGAAGCTCATCTGTGAAAGGAGTGTTATAGTGCAAAAATTATGTATCCATGCATACAAGACATTGGCCCTTCCACTTACATACTTTGCCAAAATACTGTTGAGGCTTCCTCTTAAAACACCATTTTTGGATAGGGTACATGCCCTACTGCACTAATAGCCCACATACACACGCATTCTGCATGCTAGTTAGCCCATGTATATACACGATCTGCATGCTAGTTAGCCTGCGTTTACCTCCAAAAGTTGAAAAAATATAAAATTGCACGAAATTCGGCGGAGTTTACGGGCTATAGAGGGTTTCCTAACCATTTCACCCCTTGTGGCCCATCCCCAAACCGAATAACCATCTTTTTCTCATATAAAAATATGTCTTGGGGCGTCATTCAATGAGACAAACAAGAGAATAACAAAACTCTCACAAAATCCCGTCCCCTTCTTAGCTCAAGATTTGCATCCTATTTTGATTTTTTGCCTCAACCTTCCCCCCAGCCTTTCTCCTTATGCAACCATTCCTCCTTCCCTTGGTGATATGTTGGTTGCGAGAAGATAGTGTGGGATTGATGCACTTGGAGCCACGACAGAGGAGGCCAAACTTGGTTCGTGGAGTGATTGACAACAAAGGTTGTAATCCTTTTTGTCTTGAAATTGAAAAAAAGAGTTCATTCTTGTCCCAAAACCTTGTGTTTACATGCTTTTGTTGATTTGTGCATTTATATCTATGTATAAACTTTTAAAGTGATTAGTAGATATAGAGTATGCTGTTGCATTGTATTGCTAACCTTTTGCAGGTCAACTTTGGGAGGAGACCAGTAATCGAGGAGGCGACAACAAGCAAAATAGGTTGACACCAACTGTAAGGACTAAAGGTGCACTCATTAATCATCTTTCCTTTCTTTCTCATCACTTAATTTAGTTGGTTTTGGGGTAGTTTGAGGGTAGAACAATTCCTTTGAGTAGGTAAGTGGTGTGCTTACAATTCCTTACAATTATTTACAACGTTGAAAAAAAGTTTGAGTAGGTATGTGGTGTGCTTACAATTCCTTTGATTGGGAGTATGGACAAAAACATTTTGTTTTGTTGTTCATTTTTCATATACTATAGTTTCCAAAAATAAATGTTATGACAATTTCATCTCAATCCTTCTCCTCTATTACATTAACCCTTTGTATATGTATCTACCAAATTGTCATCTCTTTCAATGTCAATGATGATTTTCTACATTTTTATTGATTTATGCATACTTAATGTAATTTATCAATGCACTGATCTTTTACCAAGGCCCTTAACAACAAGCTATTCTCCTCTATAATCCTACAATGACTATCAATTGGGATGCCATTGTCACAAACAACAAACTCATTAATGTTGTATCCCTACTACCATGATGCATGCCTCCATTTATTCTAGGAAAGCCACTATGAAATCCACAAAAGTAATCTCAATGTGTCCTTCACCATCCATTATAGACACTCAAGACTTGAAAGATCACATGAATTTAGGCCATGCTTGCCAATAATCCACTTTAGCTCTTCCTGCACTCTCTTTTATCACTGTATATTTGGTAATGTCTCCAATGTTTCCCTGTCCAATTAATTGTCAAACTATTAATTATAATAGTGAAGATGTTTAGAAGATGGGGCATTTATGTTGTCCCCGCTGCTTAATTTTATGTCAGTGGCCCCAAACCTCTAAGAGATGTCAAACATCATGTCTACAAAATCATTCCCAGTCCCCCACTCATTTTCCTTCCTCCTCTTGATTTGTCCATTAATAGTCTCCTCCCACAATGCATCAAATTATCTATGCATTTTCTTGATGTGCCCTCCAATGTCCTACAAATCAAACCACCCTATACATAAGGAATGAAATCTTTGATATCAAAAGCGTTGGCTACAACACAAAAACCCCACATAAGTTTCCTCTATCCTTTAATGATCACCAACTTACCTAATGAGGAATAAAGAAGAGAACAACACAAAGTAGCATGGGGAATCATGCTCGGTAGTTGCACCGCTAGTGACCTATCTTCTGTTAAAATTTTGATATGCTCGTTTAACCATAGACAATGTCACATCATTCTCACCCAATCACATGCATTCACTATGCCACCCCCGAGCACAATAACCTTTTCTTAGATTGAATGATTCTGACAAGTCCACACTAGAACCAACAGATAAACCCTAACTAGAAACACCACTGTCACAAGAAAAACACAATACCAATATAGCATACCTTTACCAAGAGAGGTGCACAAGAAGGAGATACCAGAAAGACTTGTGCCCTAGCTACCACTAATGCTCCTTAGACTTGCGCCCTAGTTGTTGCCACCGTTGCTCCTTAGACTTGTGCCCTGTTTTATGAGTGAGTGTGTGTGTGTGTCCAAATGAGCTAGGTGCCTCCTTATTTATATTAGCCTGTCCAAGTGAATTTTCCAAGTGGGGCCGACTTCTCTTTCTGGAGCCTTCAAATACTTTATTATTATTCTCCTTGGGCTGACTTCTCTTCCAGGGTTTTCACACATCTTTTTAATGGTTCTCTTGCCTCTAGAATATTCTATTCTAAGTATAAAGGTTACACTTGGAGGTTAATACCTCCCACAACTACCAAAACATCAACATTCCCTCTTATCTAGGGAGGTATTAACTAAAATGCTCTTCATGTAATGGTCTCAAACACATCCATTCATCTCACATGGCATGAGAAAGACTCACAATGTCTTGCAGACCAGTCTACAGGTAGCATCACCATGCTCTGTCATAGTCACACACACAGACTATCTGATGGCCATGTCACAGTCATGCACCTGGGCCCTAATCAACACATGTAGCATCTCTCTAGTGGGAACAGTCTCATCGTCCTCTTGAACCTTACGTCATTAATGGGATTTCATCTAGCTCACACATAGTTAGGCATCTAGCTCACACAGAGCTAGGTGACCATCCATCTCACATAGAATCTGGAATATGCAGTTGAGCCAGTTCAAACAGAACTGCACTACTACCCAATCCAAATGGAGTCTGGGCAACTGCAACTTGCCAGCTCATATAAAATTTGGCAACTATCCCTGGAGCTAGTTCTTATGGTTAGCACACTAGGCATCCAATCCACAACACGACTGGGCATCTAACCACGAGGGTTAGGCGATGTATTTTGTGCACACTACCCATTTATCCCAAGGATAGGAAACACCTCCAACCACATATGTTGGCCCTCTAGCTTGAAAAGATAAGAAACTCGCCAGCCCCGAAGGCTCGACATCTGTTGAACTTGTGTGAGTTCATGCTGACTGGTGCCGCAATTAGTAACGTTCCTGTAAATGACCAGCCATTGCTGCCACACTCTGCAAGCTATTGTCCCAATAATCGCAAATGTGACTCATCACTCCCTCTTACAAGGGATGTCCTTCTAGACCATGCCAAGCTTGTCTCTAAAGTATTCAAATTTTACCCTTGACAGAGGCTTGGTCAACACATTTTCTATCTGCTCGTTTGTAGCGTCATATTGGAGCTTCACTGCTCCCTTATGCACCATATCTCTGATATAGTGGTACTTGATCTAGATATGCTTGGACTTGTCATGAAACATTGAGTTCTCTGACAACTTCACACAACTCTGGTTGTCACACCAGATACAAGTCGCCTCTAACTCAAGATCAAACAATCTTGCAAGCAACTTCCTTAGCCACATTGCTTCGCTGCTAGTTGAACACACTGCTATGTACTCTTCCTCGGCTGTACTGAGTGCCACACTATTCTTCTTCTTGCTAAACCACGAGATCATAGTTGATCCCACACTAAAGAAACATCCAGATTTACTCTTTCGGTCTGTGACACTACCGGCCCAATCTGAATCAATATAGCCTTGCAAGCTTATCTCATGATTAGAAACATATCTGAGTCCATAATCAACTACACCTTTCAGGTACCTCAAAACATGCTTTGCCACAACCAAGTGAACATGTCTTGGTTCAACCATATACCGACTCAATGTGTTCACCACAAAGCATATATCTGGTCTAGTGTTCATCAAATACATCAACAAACCAATCATCTGCCTGTACATGGTGACATCCACTATCTCTGAAGAAGTATCACTCAATAACTTCGGGTTCATCACCATCAGTGTGGGCATGGATTTACAATCCATCATTTCAAATCTCTATAGGATTTCTACCGCATATTTTCCTTGGCACAGGAAAATCTCATCCAGTTTCTGCCACACTTCTAGACCCAAAAAATAATGCATCATACCTAGATCTTTCATTTCAAATTCAGATGCAAGATTTCTCTTGCACTCTGTGATGATCTTCTCGTCCCCTGTTAGAAATAGGTCATCCACATATAACAATAATATCACTGGTCCACTATCCTCAACCTTGTAGTAAAGATTAAGATTTTCTTTACTCTTGGTGTTGGGCCCGAGATATGATCATTTTCATGACGTTATTATACACTTTTTGCCATATGTACATATGCGTTTTTCATCTTTCAAAGGAGATTTTTGAAGAATTTTATGATGAAATGGTATAATCGGCATAAGGTACGTGTAATTCATGTTTTATGATTAAATCAAGTTTAATTTATCATGTTTTTATGCTTCCAAGAGTTAATTCATGTTTTTTTGCTATTACAGGGAAAAACACAACATGTTTCTTGATCCGACACTTAATCCGGCACTTGATCCAACACTCATTCTGGTACCTGATCCAACACTCGTTCTAGCACCCAGTATTGCATAAAAATGCAAGGCGAGTTGGCGATTATGGTATTGGCGGCCAGTGATGGACAAATCGAGCACGTGGGTTTTGTTTATCATCGCCCCCTCCAGCTACTAAGCTCAAGACAACTCAATTTCAATTGTTCATTGTGGATGCCATCATGCATAGTGAGTGCATGCTTTATTGGGCCTTTGATTGCGCCCATGTTGATGAGCTTGGTTTGCTCTTGTGTTAGGGATTCGATAAAGTCCTCAAGAGAAGGCATCTTCCAGGTGGCTCTAGAGGCGAATCTGACAATATGGAATGTGGATACAAATACAGAGAATTCAGGACCAAGCTTGGAGAGAATGGTGGGAACCATTTGTTTCTCCTCCGTTGATTTATCAACCCCACAAACTTTGATTTGCGACAGTAAATCCTTGAATTTTGTAATGAAATCTTGGATATTGTCGAAGATCTTTGGATCCAATGTGAGAAGCTCCACCTCCAGCATGTGTCCCCTCATCTCATCATGTTTTCCAAAGATCCCTTCCAAGGTTTTCCAGGCTTCATTGGGAGTCTTACAAGAAGATATGTGAAAAAGGAGATCGGGAGAAATAAGACTACAAATTGTTCTGAGTGCCTCATCCATGCGATTTAAGTACTTGGATTTTTCTATGGCTGATGCCGGCTCTGTATTGTATTCATGGTTAACCTGTACAACCCTTTGGATCGGAGATGTATGGCTATTTTCTCCTTCCATGCAAAATAGTTGTAAGGTGTAAGAATGAATTCTTTTTGGAATTCCATCTTTCCGTTGTCTTCAATCTTTTGTACCTGCAAAAAAATTTGGTGTAGCTTTTTCTTAGCAGTTTGTCGGCTCTGATACCATGTAAATGTGTTGAACCTGCACAAAATAGATCTATATAAACAATAATACACACATTTGTAGAGAGAATTGGAGAAGGAAGAAGAAGGAGAGAACGAATGGAAGAATTCTCATTCACCGTTGTGAAAAATGAATAATTTACACATGATATACTCTGTATATCTCAATGAGTTCGACTTGAGGTGAATGGATGCACCATAGTGGTGGTCTAGAGTGATCAGGACACAGACCAGCAGTTACAGGAGTGAACTGCCGCCTATTCTAGTCTCTCAGGCAGTTACGAGAGTGAACTGCCACCTAGTTGAGTTAACTAGTCAACTAGTCTTCAGTTAACTGACTGAACATATAGTAGTGAGGAGTTAACTCAGGGAATCAAGGCTAATGTGCCACTCTGGTGATGATACCAAGGCAAGGTCGAATTAGCATGGTGATGATCCCAATGCAACATCTAAACTCAACTCAACTAGTCAAAATGAAGTGTCAACTGAAAGAGAATATTCAACAGGTGGAATATTCTCCCCTAAAATATAGGAGACTGGATAATGACTAATTATGACTAATAAACATGGAATAAACTTAGGAAAAATAAATCCTAGGTGTGTGTGAAGTAACTCCAACATAGATGAGGACCTTGTTTTATCTAATAGCTACAAAAGAAGCTCTGAAGACCTAATTGAGAACTTTTTTGGTACTGAGTTGGTCAAGCTCTGCAGCTCTCAAGACCTAATAATTTGCAATGGAGTAATGAAGTGGAAAAACTCCAACCAGATGACCTATATTCATGGGCTAGGTAGTAGTGTTGTAGATTATGTGATATCTAATATCCCCGTTTCCAACCAAATAACAACTTTTGACCTTTTAAATGACCATGAGCCTGACTCTGNCATAATTTTACAACTACCCTTTCCACTTCTATTAACAAGTTCTCTTTCGAGGTGTCCTATAAAAAGAATAATAGAAAGACCAACCCTTGGTATGATAAAGAATGTAAAATTGCTACGAAAACCATTAGGGATGCTTCTAATGATCCCTTAAAACTCGATAAGATCAATACGTACAAAGCCCTAATTAAAAGGAAAAAAAAATACTATATCAATAAAAGGAAAGAGCAACTTTCACACTATACAAGTTGGATCCTAAGAAGTTTTGGAGCCAAATTCTAAAATGCAATACTAAAGAAAAGAATAAGATTCCCTCAAGGGACTGGAATTCCTACCTTAAAAGTCTTTATGAGTTCCCTAATGTCGTGGACACCATTCCTATTGTCCCTACAAATGAAGACTTTTTTTCTTTAGATGACATAGAGTTCAGGGTTAAGCGGCACACAAATGGGAAAGATAAGGACATTGAAGGCTACCAATCTGAAATTTTTAAAATTGGAGGGCCAATCCTTATCCCTCACATACAAAAGATATTCAATTTAGCAGTCAAGTAGAGCTTCCCTAAACCCTAGACGCAAAGCCTCATTGTTCCTATTTTTAAAAACGGGGATAGAAACATTCCCTTTAATTATAGGACCATTATGATTAGCCCGATTTTAGCCAAGCTTTATGGAATTATTTTGGAAAAGAAGATTAGCCTTTGGCTAGAAAGTCACGGTAAAAGAGATAAAGGCCAGGCCGGGTTTAGGAGATATCATTCAACTGTGGACCATCTTGTTACCTTTAGGATCATTGCAGAGGAGTTCCGCAATGCTAAAATCAATCTTGTTTGTTGTTTTGTTGACTTTAGAAAAGCTTTTGACATGGTTCCTAGGAAAAAAAATTGGAATAGGTTGGAAGAGATAAAAGTGTCTCTCGAGTTGAGGGTTACTGCAATAAGGATGTATGAGAACGTTATTGCTAAGTTTAAAAACACTGAGGGCTGGTCAAAAGAGATTAACTACAATATCAGAGTCAAACAAGGTTGTCCCTTGTCCCCTACCCT
>JZKD02S1835234.1:419821-435830 GCA_000966675.3 Picea glauca | reverse complement strand
CTGGGAGTGTCTGCAGAGTGGATCACCTGTCCAAGTCAAGTATTTGGTGGCCCGTCAGGTTCCCATCAGATTCTGGGAGCGTCTGCAAAGTGAAGCAACAGTTCAAGTAGAGACTTTGGAGGCCCGTCAGTTTCCCAACCAAGTCTGGGAGCACCTGCAGATTCGGGCACCATCTCAAGTTGAGGCTTTGGAGGATCATCAGGTTCCCAACTGAGTCTGGGAGCGTTAGGAGAGTGGAACAATCTTCTAAGTTGATCCTTTGGAGGCCCATCAAGTTCCCAACCGAGTCTAGGAGCGTCTGCAAATTCGAGCAACGTCTCAAGTCAAGGCCTTCGAGGCCCATCAGGTTCCCAACCGAGTCTGGGAGCATCTGTAGAGTGGAGCACTCGTACAAGATCAGACTTTGGAGGCCTGTCAAGTTCCCAACCGAGTCTGGGAGCGTCTGCAGAGTGGAGCACCTGTGCAATCCGGGACTTTGAAGGCTCCTCAGGTTCCCAACTGAATCGGGCAGCAACGCCATTTTTCCATTGTACAGTACAATCTTTTCGAGGTACTTCAACTTCCCAATGGATTCTGGAATCCTTGAAAGGGGAGCATCAACATACAATTCCCTCAACTGCAGAGGTGCCTGCAATGTTTTGATACAATATTAAAGTGGGTTTGAGCCTCTACAACCTTTTGGCATTGTTGTATAGGAAGACAACACTTAAGTACAACCATTTTTACATTTTGAAGAAAAAAGTAAACGGATACTTTAAAACAAAACAAAAAACAACATGACTACCTGAGATTCATGTTGCCAGAGTGTTTTTAGTTGTTCCCCCTCTATATGTAACACTCTTAAATTCATTAATGGAAGTGAGGGAGGTAAGGAGGACTTCAGACAGTTCTCCCAGTGAAGATATATTAGTGGTGGTAACTGCCCATTGCTGAATACTTTTTCAACAAAATGACTTTCCCAGGTTGCAGTTGCTTAGGTTGCAGCTGCCTGCGAGGTTTTCGAAAGATTGTTTAGAGCCATTTCCATGAACCATGCTAATTCAACGCACCTGAATTGTTCACATGGAGCTGTTAGAAACAAGAAACAAGATTGACAATACTGGGAAGTTTTAAGCATTCAAAACTTGACAGACAATTTTGATCACACAACGCTATTTTGAAAGTCGGTTGAAAGTTTCAAAATACTTACAGGTGATCGGTCCGACACATTATGAAGAAGACTCTCTGTCAGGCGCCAAAGACGACGTGGATATTCTGAATTCTCCGCCAAATCTCTGCCGAGGTCTCGAAGATGGTCGTGCATTCTCAGACAGTTCTCTCTGTCCACCTCCACCAGGCATCTGTTTTGGAGATTCTGAAGACTCAGCCATCCATCCCATATTCTTATGGCAGTATTCCTGTCCTCTCCTATGAAGAAACATGCAATGGCAGTATTCCTGTCCTCTCCTATGAAGAAACATGCAATGACTAAGAATATGTGCTTCTCCTTTTTATCTAGAGCATCATAGCTAATTTGAAGCCTGCTCAGTATATCGCTGAGAAGTATTTTGGAGGTTTTCTACAATTGTGCATTCCAATACCGTAAATCATCTTTTCCACGAAGAAGCGCCCCAAGCACTTTAAGAGATAAGGGAAATCCATCGCAGGCATTCAAAAACTTTTCAACCACTTTCTCAAATCCTACAACAGGATGGGGTTGACCGAAGGCATGTGAGCAAAAGAGCTCTTGCGAGTGCTGTCGAATGAGGCCTTTCAATGGGTAAATGGATGAGTCTGTACTCCCTGAGCTTATAAGCACATCTTTATTGCATGATGTAACTAAAATTAAGCTACCTAGATTAATGGTATCTTTCACTGGTGAAAGTAATGCATCTAGTTGATCAATATGATCAACGTCATCTAAAACCATGAAAACCTTTTGAGAGTTGAGAGATGCCAGATGCCTTTTGAGCTCCTCTTTGCCTTCCTCCACCCTGTTTATTGAGACATTCGTTAGATTCAAATCCTTAAGAAGGGTACTCTGCAGGGAATGTAAAGATGTGGATCTGACATCAAATAAGAAGCAAGATCGATCGTAATTTGCTCTCTCACAATTGAAGAATTCTTTGGCCAGGGTCATTTTTCCGACCCCGCCAAAACCCACAATTCCCACAATGCTAGGCTTCCCACTTTGCCGCTGCACCGACACTGTCATTTCCACGTCTTTACTTTTTCAACGAGGCCAGTTGGATATTTAGCGACACCCAGAGGTACTTTGCGAACTATTTTCAGAACTCGTTGGACGACCTCAGAGACGAGCTGCCCCTCGTCACTGAATAATATTCACACAATAAAATGACCAGTAAGAAACACTTATAAATTCAACAAATTAAAAGGTAAGAATAAGAGGGAGAAGTGGAAGCCCTTACCAGTTATGATTCTTTAATTCAAAACCAGATATTACTGAAACATCAGAAAGGGCCTTGCTCCATTTCTCAATAGTGTCCGAGTCATGTCGTGGCTTCTTTTTATTGGTTGCAGAATCGAATGTTGTCTTCTTTTGGAGCATGCATAGGGCTCGAGCATACCCTTCATTTTTGTCCGACGTACATAAAAGGATACACCGGAGGATGCTCAGGGCTCAAGCATACACTCCATCCTCGCCCCGCGTCCACCGAAGTTCGCAAGGATTGACATGATAGAAGATCGGAATAATTGTTGAGCCCGATTCTAACATCAGGACAAGCTCGTTGAGACACCAAACTGAATATGCATATCCTAGAGAAAAGATTGCTATGTTGATAGAGGCTGTTCGAATAGCCCCTTCGATTTGAGGAGTTATCCTCTCTCCCTCTTGCATTTCTTGCTGGTCCAGAAAAACTGCTAATCCAAGATGTTTAAGGCGAAGGTAGATATGGCTAGCTATGCCTTTCTTTACAACAGGACCATGGTGATTTATGAAGACATCATAGACATAGATGTTGGTATTTCCATGGGAGGGGGATGTGGAGGAGGATGCGAAGGATGTAGCCATTGGATACAAAATAACAAAGAAGCCAGATCATATATGTTTTGCAGAGATCGAGAATGCGGGCTCAACCTCAATATTTTTGTCTAGATGATCAAGTCCAAACAACAACCACTGTGCCTTTACTAATTTTTGAGCTTCTTATTTCGTTGGACAAACCAAGTCGCGATATATATTAAACGAAGGAGAAGACATTGGTGGCAATTTTATACTGTAGACATGTCACCCCGTGGACCACATACTCTACATCTCCCACCGACGACGCAAGTGGGAGAGCCCTTGGTTACAAAGCTTCCTATATTTAAAACCATGAACTCATGGTTACAAAGCTTCCTGTTTAAAACCCTAATCACCATCCAAATAAATTTGTCAATTAAAGGCACCAGCATAGCCATTTACAAACCTTATATAGCTGAAAAAAATAATACAAATGTGTCCACATAATAAGAGTTTCTTAATAATAGTAATTAAAGGCTTCAAAGGCGGGAATTTGATTGGCATCTATGTACATTGAGAAGTTAAATTTGAAGGCGTTAAAGTGTAACTTACCCATGCTGATGTAGTGGAGGTTGATCGATTTTAATTGTTTAATTATTTTACAAACGCTAAACAATCCCAACGGTGACATAGGATGTGCCTCACGTTTTTCAACCAAGCACATATCACGCTTTCAAACACATGATATTGCGTGCTAGGCGTTCAAACCCATGTGCGTTTAGTTCTTATGGAAATCTCTTCATTTCACAAAATGATTTCCTTGGTTCATCGAGATGATACATTTCTTTTTCTATTTCTTCTTTTAGAAAATAGTGGAGTTCATTTCACAAAATGATTTCCTTGGTTCATCGAGATGATACATTTCTTTTTCTATTTCTTCTTTTAGAAAATAGTGGAGACAAGGGTACTAGGTGGATGTCTTTCAACAATTTATCCATGGAACATAGGGGGAGAGTTTTAAACCAAAGCCGAGGGACCTGCTACAAGTGATTTAATGGCGATGTTAGGTGCGTGGAGAGCTTTGAACCAGAGTCGAGGGACTTGCTACAAGTGCTTTAATGGTGGTACCGACTACACGTGATTTAATGGTGGAATGGATTAAGTATCTAACTATTTCTGATGGAGGCTTTTATTCCTTGAGGTAGAAGCGTAGGTTAATGCCTCATGAACCTTGAGTTGGCCATTTGTCTCCCTTGTTTCCCGGGTCAAAACATTTTTGTGGTAGTGAAGTCCTTTCATGTGCCTTTTAGAGGGATGTGAATAATAATATTATCATTATCTATTTTAAACACGAAGTTGGAGTCAAAAGCTTGGGGTTTGAGCCTTTTTAAGTGGATTTCAGGTGGCTTTTTCATATTAGGTTAGGGAAGCTTTCGGATGGAAGCTAAGGTAAGTGACTTAATGGAAGAAGCGACGAGGCACTTTGGAGTCGAGCCGGTCTTTACGCCTCGACATATGTGTACATTTCTGGTACAGGTGTTATTAAATAAAGCTAGCAGAAGTGGCACATTTAAAAAAAATCTTTTCGGGTGTAAGAGGTAAGGTTGACGGAGTTTCTCCCTCCACTTATGTTTCTCCTCCTGGTGATTCCATCGTAAACGAGAGCAATTTATTCACAAACAGAGAAAGGGCAGGCTGGTGTAGGGAGGTTTACAGGTCTTTCGACTATGGAAAAAAAGGAGTATAGGGCGAAGGGAGGCTTAGGAGAAAAAATAAAGCCATGGAAGTCAAACAAAACCAAGAGAAGGATGGTTTGGGTTCAAACATCGGCTTAGAGGAAACATGTAGTCTAGCCCTGTCTGCACTGGTGGCTAGACTATCATACCAAACTATGTGCGCAAAATCTACCGAAATGGGTTGCGACTACTTGGATGCCTCTGTTAGGCTACACACCTAAGGTATTTTTTTTGCTAAAGGGGTGGTATGGGTTTCTTTTCATTACACCAGAAGACTCATAGATGGTATTAGATAAGTATTGGGTTATAGATGGAACCATTTTGATGATAAAGCAATGTAGGGTCTCCTTTGATCCTGCTACAGAGTATTTTCAATACATATATCTTTGGGTTCTACTCCCAGGTCTGCCACTAAAACTCTGGAACACAAAGGCTTTGGAAGCCATTGGTAACGAGCTTGGATAGTGCATTAAAATTGACGATCAGTGATTATCGGCTTCAGACAAAAAAGTGGCAAAAATTTTAGTCGTGGTCGACATACATTCTGGTTTGTTAGAATCTTTAGAGATTGTTTGGAGGGGCAGACCGATGAGCCAAAGACTAGACTATCTTGGCATTATGTTTAGATGTAGTTATTGTCATAGAATGGATCATCTGAGAAGGGATTGCAAAGGCACAACAGAGGAAGAGGAGTCTGAAGACTCCTTGCTCAGGAAAGCAATGCGATATGAAGTGCCAGAGGTTGATTCTTTAGTGATTGGTGCTCAACACAGAGAACATGAGGAAGGAAGGTTGGCATAGCCATTGGACTCTATTTCGGGTAAGTTAAAATCATTATGTCCTTCTTTATTTTACTCGTTAACGGTGTGGGAGAGAGATACCCTGGAAGCCTCCTGTGTACTGGAAAAGGATGTCACAAAGGAATCCCCTATTGATAATTACCAATTCGAGTTGAACTTTTTTCTAGTGGAGTGACATCCACACAACCGATTTGGGGGGGGGGATTTCTCAGTCATCTACTCTGGGGACGGTAGTCTCTAGGAGAAAAAGGGGTTTAATTGGAGTGCTTGGAGGGAACATAGGCTCTCAACAAGGATTTGATCCATTGTCGAGTGAGGCTCTAGGGGGGGATTTTCATCTATCCGGTGAACCTATGGAGGAGATTAACAACCTTCTAGGTTATGGGGAACAAGAGGAAGGAGATATCTCTCTTATAGATGTCATGGACATGTTGGTTCCAAACTACAAAGATTCTTTGTCTCCTTCTCCATTACCAACTTATAAAGGGAGATCGATTGTAGAAAGAGATGGGCACATGGGCCTAACTAGCTCTGTCGATCAAATTGGAGAGGTCTTGGGGAAGGAATTTTCTTGGTCCAAGGGTTTGGGAATTGATTTCTCTCCTATTAAAACTAGGAGTGCACGTAAAACAATTGAAGCAAGTTCCTCATCAACTTCTCTGCTTACTTTAAATTTCTCAAAAATTGGGGCTCTTAAATGCATGAAATCCCTTGCAAGGGAAATACCATGATTTTTCTCTCTCTAAATATCAGAAGGGTGTTGACCCCCCACCCCCTTAAATCTGCTTCCCTGCGTAGATTGTTAGATAGGACTAATCCTAATATTCTCTTTTTGCAAGAAACTTTGGCTGATGAAATGAAGGCTAGATACTTTATGAATTCTTTACGACTAGCTTGGTATTGCAGTACTGTCATCTCGGTTGGAAAGTTGGGGGGATTATTGACAACCTGGGATCCAAATAAATTTGATCTAGTTCCTTAAGCTGTGGTGGGATTGTTTTTATAGGACATTGTTTTGAAAGTAAAAGGGAGCTTTCGTTTATAAATGTGTATGGGCCATGTTCTGACATAAGAGGCTTCTGGGTTAAGGTGGTTGAAAGGGGCATGCTATAAAAAAAAAATGATTTTAGTAGGTGATTTCAACTTTATGTTAAATGCTGGAGAGATCTGGGGAGACTCTGCTCATGTAGATTCTTTGGTTGATTTTTTTAAAGATCTATTTCAAGATAATATGATAGTAGACTTTTTCCGGATACAATTGTCCCACCTTGGAGAAATGGAAGGAAGGGAGCTGATTATATCTCTAAAAGAATGGATTGGGTTTTTATGTCTGAAGACCTCATAATCAGTATAGGCAGTTACAGGTCATGGGTGGCTTACCCTTTCCTTTCGGATCATGCACCTGCTATTTTACAGCTTGAAAACACTGTTCATTTTTAAGCTCATCCTTTCAAATTAAACTCTGTGTGGTTAAGAGAAGTTGATTTTGCTCAAATTGTTCATAAACTTTGGCGGGATCAGAGATTTCTTCAAGAGATTGGGGTTCAACAAAGGTTGGTTGGGAAATTAAAATTCTTAAAATGCTAAGTAAAATTATGGGAAAAACAACAAAATATGCGGAAGTTGTCCATTTTAGAAAAGATGGAGGAAGACATAGAAGCTTCACTACAGGGTTTTACCGGAGGTAGGAAGAATTGGGAAGAGGAAAGACATATTAAACTATTAGAGTAAGAGAGGAACACTTTACTAGTGGAATAAGTGGAACACTGGAGGCAGTGGAGCAGAGCACTTTGGTTAAAAAGTGGAGATCAAAACAAAAGATACTTCCATCGGTTTGCTAACTTTAGAACAAATCGCAAACATATTTTGGAGGTTAGAGATGAAGAAGGGAAGGTCCATTTTGGACAATAGGCACTTAAAACAAAGGAAACTAGATTTTTCAAAAGTTTTTTCGAGGAGAAGGGACTAGTAAATATAAATGACCAGGTTTTTTCAGCCAACCTTTTCCCATGATTGGTCAATGAGGAGGACAATTTGCATCTTGAAAGACCCTGTAAAAAGGAGGAATTATGGGAGGTGCTCAAACTCTTTGCAAAAGACAAAAGTCTGGTATCGGATGGTTGGACAGTTGAGTTCTTCTTACACTTATTTGATTTGGTAGGGGATGGTTTGTTGGAGATGGTTGAGGATTCCAAGATTAGAGGGGAAGTGGTAAGAGCCATAAATTCAAATTTTATGGTGCTTATACCAAAATTCACTAATTCTACATCTTTTGATGACTTTAGACCGATATCATTATGAAACTTGTGTTATAAACTGATAGCAAAGATTATTGCTAATAGGATGAAACCCATTCTCTCTCGATCCTTGTCAGAAGAGAAGCTGGGGTTTCTAAAAGGAAGACAGATACAAGATGCCATTGGAACGGCCCAGGAATGCCTGCATAGCATAAAGATGAAAAAATTGAAGGCTTTAGTTCTAAAACTAGTTCTAAAGAAGGCATATGATTGTATAAACTGGGATTTTTTTAAGAATGATCTTATTACAAACAGGTTTTAGTCTGCAGACCACCAATTGGACAATGAGTTGTGTTAGTACTTCATCTTTTGCAGTTCTTTTAAATGGGGAGACCACACCCTTTTTTCAGAGTGGTTGAGGATTAAGACAAGGGTGTCCTTTATCCCCTTTGCTTTTTATTTTAATAATGGAGGGGCCGAGTTTACTACTAAAGAAAGGCTAGAGTGAAGGAAAATTGACGGGAGTGAAAGTTTCCAGACTTGTTAGGATCCTCCACCTTATATTTGTGGATGATGTATTAATTATGACCAGGGCTTCTTTATAGGAGTGACAGGAGATTGATAAAATCTTGAATATTTTTTGTAGAGTGTCGGGTCTATAGGTAAATTTAACAAAGTCCACTTTTCATTTTGTTGGTATACATGGGGAGGAGTTAGAAAGATTCAAAAGTATTTCCTTATAATTTTGCAGACCTTTCTGAAGGCTTTAGATATATTGGTTTTTATCTCAAGACATGAATGCATAAGGTAGAATATTGGAGATGGTTACTAGTAAAAATTGAAAAAAAAATTGGCCATTGGTGTAACGGATGGTTGTCCCTTAGAGGTCGTTTTATTTTAATAAGGTCTGTGTTGGAAAGTCAACCGGTTTACTGGATTTCATTGGCAGTTATTCTTGTCTCGGTCCTCAACCAGATTAAAAAAATGATGTTCAGTTTCCTTTGGAAGGGCTGTAGTGAAAAACACCATTTCCACCTTTGTAGATTGGAGACTTTAGCTAAGCCAAAGTTTTATGGAGGGTGGGTATTTCGGAACATCCATCTTTTCAACAGAGCTCTGGTGACAAGTACTTTATGGTATGTATTAATGAAGGAGGGCATCTGGCATAGAGTAATAAAAGACAAATATTTTTCGTTTTGCTCAGTGGCAACTTGGCTCAGATCTACATCGTTTTGTACAACCTCTGCTTCGAACACTTATATTTTTTTTTGAAAATTTGTGCATATCATCAGTCATTGGTTGAGTTGGAGCCCGAGGTCCGAGAATTCTATTTTAATTGGTAGAGATAAGATTCTAGGCTTAGGGAATTCTTCGTTTCCGTCTCAATATCTCCATTCATCCTTACATCATCAAAACATAACTCTTCTTTATCAGGCCAAAGGAATAAATCGACCAGGCTTTATCTCCATGCAGTGGAAAGAAAGTGGTGATTTGGGACTTGCTGAAGAAGTGGAAAAGGAATGGGATTTATTCTGTAGAGCATTAATTGGAGTGGGGGTGCAATTACATGATAGATCAGATGAATTAAAATGGATTAGGGGAGATAAGTCAGGCCTTCTTTATGTAAAAAATGTCTATGATGCTTTAGTTTCCACAATTCGACAGAAGTCATTGGGTGGGTGGAGGCTTTCTTGTTGGAAATGGAATTCAACACTGAAAATAAAACTCTTCATGTGGTTGGTGGTAGAAAACGAAATATTAACTTGGGACAATTTACAAGAAAAAGGATAGGAAGGGCCTAGCATTTGTCAACTTTGCCAAAAGGACCTAGAGATGATAAATCACCTTTTGATAAATTGTACTTTTACAAAGCAGGTTTGGTTTAGAATTAGAAGTAGACTAAATATATTGAAAGATTGGGAGGGAAACACCATAACCGGTTTTTATGCAAAGTGGTTAAAGGAGCAACCTGATCATACTACCTTGCCCATATCATACGACCTTGCCCACCCTAATAAGCTGGAATGCTATCTAAGATGGATCTCCAACAACAAGAAGGAAAAATCTCATATAACAAGTGGGTTGAAGGATCTATGGGTCTGACATTGTATCTAAATCTATTTTAGATCAGTCTGAAAGATTTATCATAGTATTTCATGGATTTGGGGTTTTTAGTTTCTCAAGAGTCTATGACTCTATTTAGTTTGCAAGTAGATATCCAATTTTGAGGTATTAGTGTGGATGATGAGGGGAAATGAGTTTTTACTTTCTCTTTTGGGGTGAATCTTATTATGAAGCCAATGTGCTGTTTTTATTCGTTTGTGACTTGCTAGTACTTTTTGATCAGTGGTACCTCTATGTCTTTGTGCTGGTATTTTGGACTAGCTTTGCTTTGATCATAATATGAAATTTCATACACAAATACTTTTATATATCGATATAATGAATAATTTTCAATTGGAAAAAAAAGTGGAGACAAGATTATTATATGCATTATGTGGAGCGATGGGCATAATGATCTAGTTTACAACCCATTTTACATGATCAATACTTTATTTAAGTGGGTAGTTCATAATTAATGATACAAAATAGTAGCAGGTAATTGAGCATGACATAAATAATTAAATAAATGTGAATACGAATATGACCAACATAAAGTAGGTAATTGAGCCTGACATAAATAATTAAATAAATGTGAATACAACTATGACCAATATAAAGTAGGTAATTGAGCATGACATAAATAATTAAATAAATGTGAATACAACTATAACCAACATAAAGAAATGAGTCTGGCATAAATAATTAAATAAATGTAAATACAACTATGACCAACATAACAAAATGAGCCTAATATAAATAATTAAATAAATGTGAATACAACTATGAACAACATAAAGTAGCTAATTGAGTGTGACATAAATAATTAAATAAATGTGAATAAAACCATGACGAGCATAAAATAGGTAATTGAGTTTGGCATAAATAATTAAATAAATGTGAATACAACTATGACCAGCATAAAGTAGGTAATTGAGCCTGACATAAATAATTAAATAAATGTGAATACAACTATGACCATCATAAAGTAGGTAATTGAGCCTGACATAAATAAATAAATAAATAAATAAATAAATAAATGTGAATACAACTATGACCAACATAAAGTAGGTAATTGAGCTTGACATAAATAGTTAAATAAATGTGAATACAACTATGACCAACATAAAGTAGGTAATTGAGCCTGACATAAATAATTAAATAAATTGAATACAACTATGACCGCATAAAGTAGTTAATTGAGCCTCACATAAATAATTAAATAAATGTGAATGCAACTATGACCAACATAAAGTAGGCAATTGAGCTTGACATAAATAATTAAATAAATGTGAATACAACTATGACCAGCATAAAGTTAATTGAGCCTGACATAAATAATTAAATAAATGTGAATACAACTATGACCAACATAAAGTAGGTAATTGAGCTTGACATAAATAATTAAATAAACGTGAATACAATTATGACCAACATAAAGTAGGTAATTGAGCCTAACATAAATAATTAAATAAATGTGAATACAACTATGACCAACATAAAGTAGGTAATTGAGCCTGACATAAATAATTAAATAAATATGAATACAACTATGACTAACATAAATAAATGAGCCTAACATAAATAATTAAATAAATGTGAATACAACTATGAACAACATAAATTAGGTAATTGAGCCTGACATAAATAATTAAATAAATGTGAAGGGTGAATTCATGAAGGTGGTTAACACTTTCGTGACAATTGACTCTCCAAAATTTCAAAAGACATATTTTTAGCCGAGTCATTTCTCTTTTCGGCCAAAAGTCCTATTTTTTCGGTCGAAAACTGTTTCGGCCGAACCTTTGAACATCAAATCGAACGACACCCTGATGACGCCCTCAATTTTTGTGTACATTTTTAGTCGGATGGATATTTTTCATCTAGTAACATATTTTTGGCCGAAAGATATTTCCTCCGAACTAATCTTTCGACCGAAAGATTAGTTCGGTTGAAAAAAGGTTTATATATTACCCACACATCGCTCCTGCAATAGTTTTTGCGAGTTTATACCTGTTTGGCATTTGTTGTGCGAGCGGACAACGTTCCTATTTGGTGTTTGTTGTGTGGGCGGACAACGTTCCTGTTTGGTGTTTGGTGTGCGGGCGAACAATGTTCCTGTTTGGTGTTTGTTATGTGGGCGGACAATGTTCCCGTTTGGTGTTTGTAGTTTGCTGCGGGCGGACGGGTGGTGTTTGCTGCGGACGAGAGGTGTTGTGGACGTTAGAGCAGCAGGCGGGAAAACGTTGGAGCAACGAGTGTTTAGTCCAGGTATATTTAGATTAGGATATTTTGAATTATAGCTTATAATTTAGAATTTAAAATTAGGATTAAATATTTTTTTTTAGATTGTTGACAAGGACTTATTCGTCCCTGTCCATGTACAATGACAGGCCTGAATTCGGGCTTGTACCTGTACATGGACAAGGCCGAATATGGCCCTGTCCATTATGTTTAAATATGTTTAAATTTTAAATTTTTAAACATGTTTCAAATATGTTTAAATTTTAAATTTTTAAACAGGGTTGAATTTCAAATATGTTAAAATTTTAAATTTTTAGTTAAAAATTTGAGTTTAGAAATTTTGTTTAGAATGTTGACAGGGCCTTATTCGGCCTTGTTCATGTAGAAGTTAGAATTTAGAAGTTAGAAGTTATTTTAGAATTTTAGAATTTAAATTTTAAATTTCTATTTTGGGCTTAAATTTTAAATTTCTATTTAAATTTTAGAATTTAGAAGTTAATTTTCGATTGTTGACAGGGCCTTATTCGACCCTGTCCATGTACAGTGACAGGCCTGAATTCGGGCCTGTACCTATACATGGACAGGGTCGAATATGGCTTTGTCCCTTATGTTTAAATATGTCTAATTTTTAAATTTTTAAACATGTTTCAAATATGTTTAAACAAGGCCGAATTTTAAATTTTTAAACAGGGCCGAATTTTAAAATTTTAAATCGGGCTGAATTTCAAATACGTTTTTAGTTAAAAAATTGAGTTTAGAATGTTGACAGGGCCTTATTTGACCCTGTCCATGTACAGGGACAAGCCTGAATTCAGACCTGTCCCTGTCCATGGACAAGGACAAATATGGGCCTGTCCATGTATAGGGACATGCCCGAATTTGGGCATGTCAATGTACATGGACACGGCCATATTTGACCATGTCCATGTAGTACCTCAAGCAGCAGGATAAGTAGATCTAGAACTAGTAACAAAGGCAAATAGACACAGTTGCGGAAAATAGACAGAGGCATGAAGAGACTGTAAACTTTAGGGCAGGACACAGACTAGCTATTCTAACTATAAACGGTGAGACCAAGGGCTAAGCATGACTACTACAGGGCCACCACTACCCTGAATAGTGCCCAAACTGAACAAAATTAGACTCTGACAACAACCGTAAAGAAACATTACCATAAAGGACCTAGTACATATCACAATATTTAATAGACCTAACCAAAATATTGAAATACAAAAATATGTCTATAGTAGTTGCTGCAATAGGAGCAAACTAAGTACAACATTGACAAAAACTCCACTTCTCTGCTAATAGTATTGCTAATTTAAATTTTTAGGAAATTTAAATTTTCAGTTAAAAATTACAATCATGGAAACAATAGGGATAATGGAAGTGTATAGAACCATGAAACAAAGTTGTTGTAATCATACCAACTAACTGTATAGGGTTGAACATGATGAAGTAATGAGCTAATATGATATGAGACCACAACACACCCTGTGAACAAACTGAATTACACTACATTCTTTGCTTAGAAGTAATTCCATCATATTCGTTCATCATGACACTGATGTTGCATTCTTATTGATTAGGGTCCTACTCCTAGTATAGGATATGAATACGACCTATACTGGTTGTGCTCATATGTTACATTTATACACTTCTTATACCTTTTCATATTTATGGGATTGGTTCTAACTCAGTACTAATACAAATACAACAACATCCTTTACATTCAACTTATGATAATCTACTATATGCGTCTATATGATATCAACATAATCTAGGGTTATGACTCATAAAAGAAGATGTGTTCATGTTCTATGATGTGTGTTTGATATGTTGTTATAAATAAGAGTAATAACTAAGAGTAATACATATCTAAACTAATGTGTGTTTCTGATCTTTGTTGGATTTGTTGTCATTTTATGAAAAATGACAGAGTTAACATAATCAAATCTGAATTAAATATGATAGAAATAGAACATAATTAATTATGTTAATTCTATTCATGATTGGTGTTAGCGATAAAAAATGCACTGGCATTTTTTTTAAGAATGATGCCTAATCTTGCAGGGAACTTTTGATTACCTTCTCGAGCATCAAATGAATATTTGAAAGCACCATTGGAAAGCTTAGGATTTCTAGATGTCAATCGACTATTCAAGCATGTAAAACGGAATCTCCACGACCGAGAAATTTGATTTTCAAAAAATCCGCGCTTTCACCAGCTAACTCGTCTTAAACTTTGCTAGTTAGCTGGTGAAAGCTTTGCTTTTCACCAGCTAAGGAACGGATTTTTAGGTAAATAAGCTGGTGAAAGCCTGTCACGGCCAGAATGACCGAATTTTTGCCCAGATCGGGATTTTTTGAGTTTGAATGGTTTGAAACCGCTTCAAATGTACAGTTGTTGAATTATCAAGTTTGATTCAATGGCTATTTTTGATGGATAAGGGAAAGAAGAGGTGTTTCAATCGATTTTGGTATCTTTTTCAAAGGCAGAAAATCAAGGTTTTTGCACACTTCACCAAATTCGAATTTTATCCTTGGAAGACTAAATCAAGCAGCCTTGGGAGGCTAGACTGCACTTCATCAAAACTTTACTATTCTTAAAGATCATCAGATATCAACTGACCTCATCTTGAGGATCTCTTCCTAGTTTTTTGTAAATATAGTTTACTTTCTGTTTTTAGAATATCAGATCCATTGTTTTAGGATCTGAGAAATGTGATGTAAAGCTATAAAGCTACAGACTTAAGAGAGACAAAGGGTTTCAATCCAGGATAAAGCTATGTACTTTGACTCTGTTTTGTGATAAGAATCACAGTCTCCTTTGGTTACTACATATCAGTCTTGCTCACATATTCCACTACTCTGTATTTAATTCTGTTCAGTTTAGTTATTCAGATCTATTATCTTATGATATAGCTCATGGATATGAATTAGATATTTCTTTACCTTCTTGTATGACCCTGCATCGTTGTACTTGGTTATATTGAATGTTATTCTTCACATCTTGATTATCTACTGTAACTGATATATGGTCTCTCAAAGCACTGGTTTATTTAGATGCATGATAAGTTATCTTTTTACAAAGCCTTCCCAGTTATCCCATTGTTCCAAACACTTTGATTATTCATAATTTCTTAAGTTACCAAGCATCCTTAGTCTACAACCCTAAGGAGTTTCTTGGAGTGATAACAAATTGGTGCCGTTGCCGGGGAGAGGATATCAAAGCTCAGCTTCCTTGGGACACGACAGAGATCCATCCTTGATGATAGATAAAGCCTAGACATTATTTGGTTGTAATCATCTATCTGGCGATTGCATGAAGGATGAATTCAGTGGCGACTCCATTGTTTAGAAACCTGTTGGTGACTCCACTGGTATGACATGAACCAGATCTTTGCTAAGAGGTATGCGTTCTATGATTTTTCAAAAATTGTTGGTTTCCCTAATCCAGTTCCTAGCAGAGATGAATGGGAACATAGACTTCCCAGATTTTGAGGAGAAGAATGGGAAGTGCCAGCTGAACACTTGTTTGATTTTCATGATTTTATTCATCGACTTGAAATTGTACATGAGGATGTTCAGATCCGGCTCTTCTTTTTCTCATTAGAGGGAATTGCTCGTGAATGGTGCCGATCTCTTCCTAATGCAAGTGTTAGTTCTTTGACAGATTTCCATTCAGCCTTCAATTCCTTTTGTAAAGATTATTTTCCAGTTGAATATCTTTTTGAAGGATTTTGTGAAGAGTTTTCTTCGTTTCATAAAGCTTTATTTGTTGAAGAAGACATTTACCATGTAGGAAAAGAGGTGTTGAAGGATAATAGTGGCATATCTGACATCATATCAAATGTGTCTGTTGTTTTGAATATTGATCAAAATCAACATGTCTCTTTTGGATGTATTGATGTCGAAGAACCAATGCATATATCAGCAGGAGAAAGT
>JZKD02S1835234.1:378312-418842 GCA_000966675.3 Picea glauca | reverse complement strand
GAAGTTCATGACAAAATCCTTTCAGAGATGATAAATCTATGTAAAATGCTATCACATGCATGCAATCTAAGTGACCTATTTACACCAGAGCATATGCTTCTTTTCTTCCTGCAGTAAAGGAAACATCCTTTTGTTGTCCTTGAGTTCATTCCATTTGGAAAGTTCTAGTAGATATTTTGTTTGCAGATCTGACAATGGCTCAAGAATGATAGGTTGTTGTAAATTTGCAGGGAGATAAATCAAAAGAACACTAAATTTTTGGTGAAACAACAATTTTGAATATGAAAAGTTTCTTTTTGGCCAAAGACAAAGCTTTCACCAACACAAAGGGAAAAATTATAACCAGTTAGCTGGTGAAAAGCAGAACTTTCACCAGCTAACTAGCAGATCATAAGGTGAATTAGTTGGTGAAACTACAGAAAGAAATTTTTGGAAAATTAAGCTGGAGCAAAGCGATTTTGGAGTATTTGAAAAGGTATGGGAGCATCAAATGATTAACCACCAAATCAATAAAAACTTAGCATCAAAGATTCGTGGAAGATCCTCAGACTAAAGAGGTCACAAAGGAGGCATCTGATATGGTCTTAGCAGATGACATTTTCAGTTCAATAGTTGCAGCTGTTATTGAAGGTCATTCCATTTTACAACAACATGAAGGTTTTAATTCGGTACACATTATCCTCAAATATTGGTGAAGTTGCTTCAATATTTCTAATGGAAGCTCTAGTAGGAGATGGTCATACACTTGTAAGCTTTCCCCAACTCAGGACAAGAGACCAATGTTCCTCTTGGGAAGGGTTTTAGGTGTCTCTTTTCAAAGAAAGATCACATGTTTTCTCCTTCGAAGCCAATCCATGTGATTACTTCTCAACTGGAAAAGCTAAAGCTATAACCCTTAATCAGTCATTAACAAGGTTTTGAGCCATGGGCTTATAGGAGGAAGAAGATCTTTGATATCTATATTAATCATGGCTAGGTAGCCAAGATCCAGATTTGTGGCAATATATATTGTGTTTTGGTACATTTTATTTTAGAGGACCCAGGTGGCTGGCTCGGTCTTCTAATTCAATATGGATCAATTATCTTCTAAAAATCTTCTTCTAGAGTCCTTTCATGGAAATGACATGACTGAACAATTTGCATTGATATGGAGATCGAAACAGAGATGGACATTGGTTCACAAGGTGCAATGATGATCTTTGAAGAAACCGATCAGGGTGAAGTGTTTGATTCAACACACCAGGGCATCTCAAGACAAATGTTTTGTATCTGAAGCTGCTGGAAAACGAAAATTCAAAGACCTCAAGCTGGCTGCAATACTCTCATTTCAAGGTTGAAGTTATCCTGGAATTTTCAAAACCATGGTTACATATCTCACCATCCTGCCTATGTTCAACACTTTTCTTTTTAATGAATATATTGCCACAATAGATGCCATGTCAATTTGCAATCAACATTTCTAGGGGAGTTTGAAGAAGACATGCTACAGATAAAGAAGATTGGGAAAGACAACAACAAACTTTGGAAAATAGCCAGATGATAAATTGTAAAGGCTGAATGACTCCATGCCCAATACTAAAGGTAGAGAGTCTGCCAGGTTCTTGGAGACCTCGCATGGAGGTCTCCATCCCAGTGGGAGCCAGTTGTTAGCGATAAAAAATGCACTGGCATTTTTTTTAAGAATGATGCCTAATCTTGAAGGGAACTTTTGATTACCTTCTTGAGATCCAAATGAAGATTTGAAAGAACCATTGGAAAGCTTAGGATTTCTAGATGTCAATCGACTATTCAAGCATGTAAAACAGACTCTCCATGACTGAGAAATTTAATTTTCAAAAAATCTACGCTTTCACCAACTAACTCGTCTTAAACTTTGCTAGTTAGCTGGTGAAAGCTCTACTTTTCACCAGCTAAGGAGCAGATTTTTAGGTAAATAAGCTGGTGAAAACCTGTCACGGTCAGAATGACCGAATTTTTGCCCAGATCGGGATTTTTTGAGTTTGAATGGTTTGAAACCGCTTCAAATGTACAGTTGTTGAATTATCAAGTCTGATTCAATGGCTATTTTTGATGGATAAGGGAAAGAAGAGGTGTTTCAATCGATTTTGGTATCTTTTTCAAAGGCAGAAAATCAGGGTTTTTGCACACTTCACCAAATTCGAATTTTATCCTTGGAAGACTAAATCAAGTAGCCTTGGGAGGCTAGACTGCACTTCATCAACACTTTACTATTCTTAAAGATCATCAGATATCAACTGACCTCATCTTGAGGATCTCTTCCTAGTTTTTTGTAAATATAGTTTACTTTCTGTTTTTAGAATATCAGATCCATTGTTTTAGAATCTGAGAAATGTGATGTAAAGCTATAAAGATACAGACTTAAGAGAGACAAAGGGTTTCAATCTTGGATACACTTTTAGCTATGTACTTTGACTCTATTTTGTGATAAGAATCACAGTCTCCTTTGGTTACTACATATCAATCTTGCTCACATATTCCACTACTCTGTATTTAATTCTGTTCAGTTTAGTTATTCAGATCTGTTATCTTCTGATATAGCTCATGGATATGAATTAGATCTTTCTTTACCTTCTTGTATGACCCTACATCGTTGTACTTAGTTATCTTGAATGTTATTCTTCACATCTTGATTATCTACTGTAACTAATATCCGGTCTCTCAAAGCACTTGTTTATTTAGATGCATGATAAGTTGTCTTTTTACAAAGCCTTCTCAGTTATCCCATTGTTCCAAACACTTTGATTATTCATAATTTCTTAAGTTACCAAGCATCCTTAGTCTACAACCCTAAGGAGTTTCTTGGAGTGATAACAATTGGTATGTTAATTTTGTTCATGGTTGGTATGTTATTTTCTTAAGCATTTTATGTTTTTTTTTGTAAGTTAGAAGTATTATATATAAAAGGCCTTCTAAAACCAAAGTAGAGGTTCAAAATACAAGAATAGTTGTACTGTAATTACTAGACTGCCCTAACAGAGGGGAAACTGGTTTAGCCAACAGGGGATGCAAGCATAAGTAGTGTAATAATCTAAGAAGAATAGTCTCAAACTGACTGGTCAACAACTAAAAGGAAGAGAAGCTAGTAAAACTTAAAGTGCCACTATGGACCTAGATATTTGGCAAATAACCTGGCTAGGTGGCATGGACGGCCTCGGACCAAGGTTCCTCCTCGACATATGTCACTTGGTTTGCCCACTGCATTCCATCTTCCACGCTGCTCTTGGCTTTGTCGACATCTGGTGAAGTATCCTGCAATGGTTGTCATGTTGTGTCCACCTCCACGACCATGTCCTCGTGCTTGGCTTGCTCCAGCCCATTCCCTGCGGATCACTGCGTCTGAGTGTTTCCTTCACCGATAGCTACGCAATGTTTCTCTGTTGAAGCTGCACCTGCCGGGTTCGATGGGAAAGCCTCTTGAAGGGAGGAAAGGAGATGAAGAAGGACCACAACCTTTCCATCCATGGCTTGCAGACGGAATTGAAGGTCCTCCACCCCCTGCCGGAGTTCGAAGACCAAACCGATGAGGATGGCGAGGCTTTCTCTCAGCTGCATGTCGAAGAAAGAGTCAGAGGACTAGTTCTCGGTGTTCCGAGGCTTGCGAGGAGGAGGTGGCTCTCCCACGGTTTTCCTTGATGAATCAAGAACTGGTATAGGGGGAGGCTCAACTGTTGGGGGGGGAAGAAGGGGACGCGAGGAGGAACACAACAGCCTGGGGATGATATCTAGACAATCAAACTGCGAAACGAGCGGAGTGGGGGAGGGAGGAAGAAATGGCTCGGGCTGGAGGGAAGGGGACGAGCAAATGGAGGGTGAATCAGGGGGTGAGACAGAAGGCCGGTGAGGTTTCCATGGAGAGATTCTTTGCGGCCTCCCCCTTGGGCCCGGCATGAGGTTTGTCTCGTGACAGCCAAAAGTGACCAGGTGCAATAGGCAGAGGTAGAGTGCCTGGAGTCGAATAGGGACTACAAAAAGCATGAAGGTTCGGGAGAGATCAGGCCATGGCAGCAGAGGGGGGAGCCATTCGGAGCGCGAGCGGAGACGAGAGGTAGACACAGGCAACCAGGCCATGAAATGAAATGTGAAAGGAGAGGGAGGCTGCATAAATGAGCTGCTACATCGTAGTAATAGAAATTTAATGCAGGACTGGGGTGGCGGGCGATGGCATGAGCTTGTCACATGGCTCCATGCCCCGTTGGCCGATCCCTGCCTCCACTTCACGCCAAGTGTTCCGCACTAGCACCCCATCCGGGGGTTCTTAAGCATTTTATGTTGTTTTCTTATCCAAATAGTAAATTAAATCTTAATTTTAAAACAAAACATTACATATAATTGATTTTAGAAACTATGTTATGATCTATTGTGACAAATTTTTATAGTGTAATATATATGACACTTAACAAGTCCTTTCCATATGTCCATCTATAAAACACACACACCTATATATGACTTTGTGACATCTATAAGAATGAATATAAGAATGTATTAACATCTTCGTGTGACCATATTTGTTATCCTATTTATAAATAGTTCTAGGTAAATGAAACATAGTATAATCATTAAAATGGGTATATAAATATAAAGTTAATGAAGAAAGGTTATAAAGTTAAAGTATTAAAGTTTTAAAATTTTAAACTAATTCAATATAAAGAAAGTAAATTTTCATCAATTTTGTGACAATTAAGACTCACTCAATTGCATTTTCTTCAAAATATATATCCCATTAAAACTCACATTACTATGTTTACAATAGGCTATGATGCACTTACATTTGAAATTATTGTCATCCTTGCTCTCAATCTAGATTTCTAACTCCAACAAAGCCTCCCAATATTACATTTGCTCCATTTGCTCCACCTCATCTTAATATAACTTAATATTGAAGACAATTTAAAAATTACTTATAGTGAAGACCAAACTTATTGAATGCTTATCTTATTGATGATATTTATATTCATATAATATTACTTCACACATATTGACCAAAGTTATTGAATGCTTATCTTATTGATGATATTTATATTCATATAATATAACTTCAAATTGACAATTTATTAATTAATTCATTAATAACCTAGACATTAGTAACTAATGTGTTTATTGAACCATAATATTGTATGTGTGTTGGATATTTAGGCATAGCTAGCACACACATATCCCACACGTAGACGATAATAACAAGCAATGTTCCTAATGCATATTTTTAAAATGTTCACAACTAATCAAGCATACAAATAAATAAAGTAAATCAAACTTCAAATAATCCTCATTAACGAAAGAGTAATAATTCAACATTTATCCATTTTTAGAATTGAATTATTATAATTTAAACATGGTAGGAACTATGTGAGGAAACAAGGAATCACATATCGAATCCCAAATGTGATCCTCAATTGACTTGGAATCACCTAGGTCCTTTTAAACCCTTAATTCCATCTCGCATCTCCCATCTCATCACTATTTTTTTGAATTGATTTCCCTTGACGAACCCAACTTCTGATTTCAATGACTTCTATGTGTGGGTTTTATTGATTATTATGAAAAGATTGTGGTTTTATCTTCTGTCACTTATCCCTTTAGTCATCAGTCCATGCCTGAGCAGTCGACCAGGTGCCGAATCGACGATTGTCACTTCGGTGTTTAAAGACCTATAGATTCAAATGCCCTTCTTTTTTGTGCATGGATGATGAATGAAGGATAAGAATTTTCCATGCTGTCTATGGACCCCTTACTTATCTTTGAGTTGATTGATTCATGGTTGAATGTCTAGTCTTTGCACCTTCTTATGAGCAAGTACCTCTGCGGCTTGATTGATTAATACTTCGATTTATATCTGCGTTTTTAATAGCTTGAACTTGGGTACATCTCTACATTTTTATTGATAGACTGTGCATTGTGAATGATAAACCTCTGAGTTGAATCAAAGTCCCTTGGCAAACCAAATTTCTGATTTCAATGACTTCTCTGTGTGGGTTTTAATGATTATTATGAAAATATTTTGTTTTTATCTTTCATCCCTTATCCCTTTAGTCATCAGTGTGTGCCTGAGTAGTCGGCTAGGAGCCGAATCGACGGTCGTCACTTTGGTGTTTAAATACCTATAGATTCAAATGCCCTGCTTTTCTGTGCATGGATGATGAGTGAAGGATAATAATTTTCTCTGTTGTCTATCCCTTATTTATCTCTGAGTTGATTGATTCATGGCTGAATGTTTAGTCTTTGCGCCTACTTGTGTAGATTTGGTTTTTCTTTGAAATTCATCCGATCAATATTTAATTTAATATGCTTGAATTTTTAGTCAGTAACTGAATGAATTTCACTTTTTTTAGTCTCTTGATATGGCTTCTCTACCAAATTCAACACTCACTTTTGATATGGCTTCTCTTCCAAACCATAGACTCTTATCATTGTAAACTCCTCAAAAAGGAACCAGTCTCCCACTTTGATGGGCTTTTCCAATTGTAGTGACCCTTTGACAAAATGAATAATTATAACGAATAGTTTATTTTGGATAATAAAGTCTAATATAAAAATAAAAGAGTCTTAAATGAGAACTAATTACTATACTCATTTATTATAACTTCATATAATATTTATAGATGGGAACTAATTATTATCTTATTGATGATATTTATATTCATATAATATAACTTCAAATTGACAACTTATTAATTAATTCATGAATAACTTAGACATTAGAAACTAATGTGTTTATTGAACCGTAATACTGTATGTGCGTTGGATATTTAGACATAGCTAGCACACATATATCCCACATGTAGACGATAATAACAAGTGATGTTCCTAATGTAATTTTTAAAATGTTAACAACTAATCATGCATACAAATAAATAAAGTAAATCAAACTTCAAATAATTCTCATTAAAGAAATAATATTAATTCAACATTCATCCATCTTTAAAATTGAATTATTATAATTTAAACATGGTAGGAACTATGTGAGGAAACACGGGATGGCATATCGAATCCCAAATGTGATCCTCAATTGACTTAGAATCATCGGGCTCCCTTTAAACTCTTAATTCCATCTCACATCTTCCATCCCTTCCTTTGTTGAAATATGTTGGAGTTTTGACTATATTGAACTAACTCTAGATATAATCCAAATGTGAAATCTTCAAACCTTTCGACCTAATATATCTAGTAGACAAATAGTATTAGTCATCACACATCTAGGGGAGTGTGGATAGGATGACCCTCCCACAACGCGAGGAGAGTGTGGATATCTAGAGATATTACCCTTTAGAACCATTAATTTTGTGACAATTAAGACTCACTCAATTGCATCTTCTTCAAAATATATACGTCATTAAAACTCACATTACTATTTTTAGAAATAGACTTCATTACCACCATAAATTTTGTGACAATTAAGAATCACTCAAAATCATATTCTTTTTAATATATATCCCATTAAAACTCACATTACTATGTTTACAATAGGTTATGATGCACTTACATTTGAAATTATTGTCATGATTACTCTCAATCAACGTGAATTTCCACCTTATATGACTATATTTTATCTAGATTTATAACTCCAACTAAGCCTCACAAATATTACATTTGCTCCACCCTCATACCCATCCCATGTTGATGTTATTAGTGGGTGTGTGAGGTTATGGAGATTAAACTCTTTGTTTTGGGGATTCTAATTCATTTCATTATATGTGGTCTTAGTGGATCCATCCATAGGGAACTTTTAAGGAATCTTAAAGAAATTTTCTAATACGTTTTTTTTTAGTGGATCCAACTATAGGGAAATTTTAATGAATCTTAAAGAAATGTTATAAAGAATATATATGTGGTCTTAGTGGATTGAACCATGTTCAAAGAATATGCACATGCTATTGAGTTAATTTTGGGTAGTTATCCACTCAATATAGAAATACTTGTTCTTTAAATCCCTTAGTTTATAGTACAATTAGGTCCCTTTATGTAACTTTAAGTGACCATAAAGTATTTCATAGTTATGTATTTAGTTCAACCATATCCACAACTATCCAACAATTTGTCCTTAAATATCTTAAGTGACCATAAAGTATTTCACAGTTATGTATTTAGTTCAACCATATCCACAACTATCCAACTATTTGTCCTTAAATATCTCAAGTGATCCAACTATATAATATAACATTTGCATAGTTCATATGTTATATAATATAACATTATCCAATCTGTGATCAGATAAGAGTGCACCACTTAGCAAAGCAAGATTTCTTATGTACCAAGATTAAGGGAATAACAAGTTGTTGTGCACCACTTACTAAAGATTTCTTATGTTATTAGTGGGTGTGTGAAGTTATGAAGATTAAACTCTTTGTTTTGGGGATTCTAATGCATTGCATTATATGTGGTCTTTGTGGATCCAACCATAGGAAATTTTTAAGGAATCTTAAAGAAATTTTCTAATACTTTTTTTTAGTGGATCCAACCATAGGGAACTTTTAATTAATCCCCTTGCTTGTTTTTTTGAATTGATTTCCTTTGGGGAACCCAAATTTTGATTTCAATGACTTCTATGTGTGGGTTTTATTGATTATTATGAAAAGATTGTGGTTTTATATTATGTCCCTTATCCCTTTAGTCATTAGTCCGTTCCTAAGAAGTCGGTCAGGAGCCGAATCGACCGCCGTCACTTCGGTGTTTAAAGACCTATAGATTCAAATGCCCTGCTTTTCTGTGCATGGATGATGAGTGAAGGATAATAATTTGCCCTGCTGTCTATCCCTTATTTATCTTTGAGGTGATTGATTCATATCTGAATGTTTAGTTTTTGCGTCTTCTTATGAACGAGTACATATGTGGTTTGATTGATTAAAACTTTGATTTCTCTCTGTGTTTTTAATTGCTTGAACTTGGGTACATCTCTGCATTTTTATTGATAAACTATGCATTGTGGATAGATATTGAGGAGAGATGTCGACATGGGATTCTCCAAACATTCCTCGCAAACTCTCTAGATTATCCCAAGAAGGAAGAACAAGAACTCCTTATTCGACTAAGACTCTGACTGACCAACAACAATCTCGTCAAAGGAGATTTTCAAACGAGTCCATGAATAGATCAATTGAAAAACCTACTTAGGCAAGTGCTATGGATGCAACCTTATTAGATAGGTTGCACATTGATACTCATACACCTGATAATGTAGGGAATACCTCTGGACAAGAGAATATTTTTGGTAATTTTTTTTGATTCTGTTTATTTTTGTTGTATTCAAATTTATGTGAGGTTAAATCTTGAAGTTACTTTCAAATGTGTATGTAGACAATCAATTTAGAGCAAGGGAAAACAATGAAAGAGAGAGTGGTTTTCACGAAGATTCAAATGTCAGTGCAGAGGGTGAAGGTGGATTTAGGAGGTCGTGTTATCAAGAAACAAAAGATTACACACCTACGTCTACCTATCCTTCGGATGTTGGTGATGAACTTATCTAGGAAGGGATTACTGAAGTAATGACGCTTTAGCGATGCTCAGGTGTTAAAAGGAGGTTGGAAAATGATTTGATGGTCTTGGAACTCCCTCATGAGAGTAAACAAATCTTGCAAATTGTTTTGCATTCATTGAAAAACTTAATGGACGCATATCAGAAGATGGGGCCAACCACTGACAGTTTTGTCGATCTAATTAGTTAGCGGAAGTCATAGGTTATAGGCCTTGATAAATGAGAGGCAGTGAAAAACAAAGTTTCAAAAGAAGACGTCATTTCGATGTTCAATTTTAAAGAGGGCCCAAAGTCGAAGATGTTGAAGGTGCAATATTTTAAGCACCCTGACATTGCAGGACATCTGTATAATAGATTTTTGGAGGCATATGGGAAATTTTCGTGGAACGATGAAGTTCCACACTATTTTGCAAGACACTTTTTTTTAGAGTTTTTCTTGCACATGCACCTTGATTATACTAGTCTATCATCAAAATATTATAGGATTGGTAAACGACATACATATGATTGCAAAGGGGCATATCGAAGTGCGGCATTACCGAGGCTTCCACAACCTTTAGTACCTCGCCCAACATGGGCATTTGCTTCACTTTGAGAATTGCAGGCTACATCAAAGGTCGACAAAGAGGTCAGGAATTCAATTGGGAAAAATTTGAAAGTGATTTTTTATGGTGTTGATGTTGTCATGAACCGTCACCAAGCGAAAGCTAATTTCCGGCCCACATTTGTTTATAAAACATATGTGGAGTTAGATACAATGTTAGCAAAAGATGTTTTGGAGTATGTAAAATTTTGCCGGGATGGTTGAAAGAAGGTCATTCAGAATGATGACCTGAACCCCAGATTGGTATGTGTTCGAGTTAGGAAATTTTTGAAATTTTTGACGCATTTTATGATAGTTTACTTCTAATTCTAGATTTAGATATCATTGTATCTATAGAAATAATCGAGTTGTTATTGTTATTAATTGTAGTTTGAAGATATGTTAAATGAATCTCCAGTAGGTAGGGGACTTGATTCGGCAAGTTTAAATTTGGATGGGTTGAATCAGATATGTGTTTTCTAATAGTTGTTCAATTATATGCGTTTTCTAATAGTTGTTCAATCTCTGCTCTTTTGAATAAGAGATCAACAACATTTATAATTTTGTATAATTGTGAACAGATTGAATACTAGATTTAGTTTTTAGTTGTGTTGTTCACATATCCATATTCCATCTCCTACTACTTGGGCAGGCTTGTCTCAATTCTCATTGGGAGAATTTGAAGAGGGTGGGAGTTCACAGGTATCATTTAATGTTTTAAAATTCTTTAAATTTAATGTGTTATAATCATTTAAATTTAATTTTTCAAATTTTCAAATTTGAAATGTGTTATATAGGCTAATGTGGATAAGAGAGTACCTGAGAGTGTGCTTGGGAGGGAGACTGAGATTGAGGAGGAAGCACCCATATTTGGGAAGGATGTGTTCATTCAGGATGATTCATAAATGTATGTTTTTGACTTTTATCAAATTTTTGTTTTCTCAAATTTTTAGTTTAGCCTTTCCTATTCGACGCTTTGATCAATTATTTTGAAATACATAGAACCCCTAGGTAATTTTATCGTTGTATTAAATGATGTACATTCAAATTTATTTAAGGTTAGATCATGATGAATACCTAATTTTGAACTTAAACATTTGAATATTTGAGAACAGACTCTATCCCACATCAGAAAAGAGAAAGTTTCTAAATTTTCTTCGATTGCATTCCTTTCTTTTTTGTCCAAGAGTGACGTAGTATGGATATTTGTGTTTTCTACATACAACAAAGTGAATTCCTTCTTGCCAGGGTATTTTCAAACTCTTAACTAAATTGGTTACTAATCACAAAATCCAACATTCAATTAGATTTACAAATAAGCTCACACATAATTTCAAAGAGCATTTCATTATATTTAATATGAATACATCCCATTTAAATGGTTATTGAAGAATGACTTAATATACATGTGCAGATTTGTGTTTTCTTCATGTACATGCACGATTATATGAGAACATATATTCCACCACAGAAAGAGGAGATAAGTATTTTATGGAAGAATGGTTTTTAAAATGAAGATTTGTGAACTTTTTTAGATAATAAGTAATTTTTTTGAAGAATGGCTTAATATGAAAATTTATGAGTCCTTTAGTTTGAAAGGGCATTGTGGAATTTGATTATATGACAACTGCAGAAGAAGAGAGAAGTATTTAACTATTGAGGAGATTAGTATTTTATTGCTGTGTAAATATGATCAAATAACATCACCTGGGATGATAATTTCTGAAGGATTTGAGACCTTATCCACAAGGAGAATTTCACCTGAAGGATTTTGGAATTTATCCACAAGGAGATAAGTATTTCATGATAAGTATTTCATTGGAATACTGACTTAATATGAAGATTTGCGAATTTTCTTCATACACAATTCTATATTAATTTTCAGATTATTATCTAACTCTAATTCACAATTTGTTTTACCAAGAACACAATAACATCACCTGGGATAACAATTTCACCCGAAGGATTTGAGACCTTATCCACAAGGAGAATTTCACCTGAATGATTTGAGACTTTATCCACAAGGAGATAAGTATTTCATTGGAAAAATATCTTAATATGGATATTTGTGAACTTTCTTCATACACAGTTCTATATTTATTTTCAGATTATTATCTAACTCTAACTCACAATTTTTGTTACCAAGAACATAATTTTTTCCTTTAATTTTTTTTAAAGATTTTAGATAAGATTTACAAATTGTTTAAATCATGTACTCTTAATTGGAGAGTAACTATCTTAAAACTGTTTAACTGTGGTTGGGTATGTTATTATTTCTTATTGTTTTATTTAGTATTTAGTTACAATATATATGTGTTGGAGTTACTTCACACACACCTAGGATTTCTTTTTCCTAAGATTTTTATTTGTTTATTAATCATAATTAGTCATTATCCAATCTCCTATATTTTAGGGGAGAATATTCCACCCAGAGAATATTCTCTTTCAGTTCACACTTCAGTTTGACTAGTTGAGTTGAGTTTAGATGTTGCATTGGGATAATCACCATGCTAATTAGACCTTGCCTTGTTATCATCACCAGAGTGATGCATTAGCCTTGATTCCTTGAGTTAACTCCTCACTATTTTATGTTCAGTCAATTAACTAAAGACTAGTTGACTAGTTAACTCAATTAGGTGGCAGTTCACTCCTGTAACTGTCTGAGAGACTAGAATAGGTGGCAGTTCACTCCCGTACCTACTGGTGTGTGTTCAGATCACTCTAGACCACCAATATGGTGACTTGGTTCACCTCAAGTCAAACTCATTGAGTTATACAGAGTATATCGTGTATAAATTATTCATTATTCACAATAGTTAATGAAAATTCTTTCATTCTTTCTCTCCTTCTTATTTCTTCAATTCTCTCTGCAAATGTGTGTATTATTGTTTAGATAGATCTATTTTGTGTAGGTTCAACACATTTACATGGTATCAGAGACGAAGGTTTGCTAAGAAAAATCTACACCAAAATTTTTTGCAGGTACAAAAGATTGAAGACAGCGAAAAGATGAAATTCCAAAAAAAATTCATTCTTACACATTACAACTATTTTGAATGGAAGGAGAAAATAGCCATACATCTCCAATATAGAGGGTTGTATAGGTTAACCATGAATAGAGATACAGAACCAACATTAGCCATAGAAAAATCCAAGTACTTAAATCGCATGGATGAGGCACTCAGAACAATTTGCAGTCTTATTTCTCTCGATCTCCTTTTTCACATATCTTCCTGTAAGACTCCCAATGAAGCCTGGAAAATATTGGAAGGGATCTTTGGAAAACAGTATGAGATGAGGGGACACATGCTGGAGGTGGATCTACTCACATTGGATCCAAAAAGCTTCGACAATATCCAAGATTTCTTTACAAAATTCAAGGATTTACTGTCACAACTCAAAGCTTGCGGGGTTGATAAATCGACGGAGGAGAAACAAATGGTTCTCACCATTCTCTCCAAGCTTGGACCTGAATTCTCTATATTCGTATCCACATTCCATACTGTCATATTCGCCTCTGGAGCCACCTGGAAGATGCCTTCTCTTGAGTACTTTATTGAATCCCTGACACAAGAGCAAACCAAGCTCATCAACATGGGTGCAATCAAAGACCCAATGGTGCATGCACTCACTGTGCATGATGGCAGCCACAAATATTAGAAATATAAAGATAAAGATAAGCGGAAAGTTCATCCACATACGAAGAAGGAAGGGCACACAAAACCCTTCACCGATGCCTCCGGATCCAAAGGAGAAAAGGGAAGAAAAGGAGAGAAATGCACATACTGTCATAAAGGATTCCATTCGGAATCCGCATGCATGCAAAAACAAATAGATCTGATGTCTTAGATACTTCATAAAAAAAACCTTGGAGATCGCATTCCTGAGGGTGCAAAGAAGAGGAAGCCAGAAGATCTGAATTGCAAGTAAGACAATTCTAGCTATGCCTTGATTTCCATCAACTCCTCTCCCGATTCTTGGATCGTAGACTCAGGATCATCACATCACATGGCTGCCTCAGAAGCAGTCTATTCTTATTTGTATGAATGCAAATATCCTCTTATTTAGATGGGGGACAACTCTTCTGTCGAAGTCACCGACGAAGGAAGGATTGAACTCACCAACGAAAGCTTCAAGAACGTGCTACATGTTCCCAATATTTCTGTCAACCTTCTCTCTGTGTATCAAATGATGAATTCTGACACTGGAAAGAAAGTAATATTCACACCAAATTCCATGGAAATCTACGACATGCAAACCAACTCCAGGGTCGCTATCGGTGAGGTAAATCATCAGTCTAGATTGTATACATTTCATGAATTCATTGAACCTGTTTCTGCTTTACTGCTTACTCATGCTGATGAAAGTAGTAGGATATGGAACGAAATGTTTGGACATTTGAATTTTAGATACATGCAACAAATTAACAAACACAAATTAGTTGATGGTCTACCAAACATCCATTTCTCTAAGGGAGTGTGTGTGGGATGTGTTCTCGGGAAACACCCTGAAGATAAATTCGACAAAGGAAAGTCTCAGTGAGCTTCCGCACCTTTGGATATGATCCACAGTGACCTCATGGGTCCTTTTATGCATCCATCGATCAAAAAAGCGAGGTTTGTTCTCATTTTTTTTTATGATTTCTCACATTTTACATGGATCTACTTTCTCAGGAAAAAATCCAAGGTCTTTCAACACCTCAAATATTTCAAAGATTTGGTTGAGACACAATCCAGAAAGAAGATCAAAGTCCTCCAAACTGATAACGGTGGAGATTATGTAAATCATGAGATCCATAATCTTTTCCATGAGGTAGGGATTCAGTTGTAGCATACAGTTCCCTACACTCTGCAACAAAATAGAGTTGCTGAGCGGAAAAACAGATCTCTAAAGGAGATGACATATTGCATGTTGCATGCAAAGTCACTACCACAGAGACTATGGGCCAAAGCACTTAAGTGTGCAACATACATCCAAAACATATCCCCCCATAGATCTGTCAAGGATAAGACCTCCTACGAGGCTTGGAGCGGCCTCAAACCGGAAGTGACCCACTTTCACATTTTTGGTTCTCGTGCATGGGCCCAGATTCCCTCTGAAAAGAGGAAGGCACTTGATCCACAGAGCACTGAGTGCATTTTTGTTGGATACCCCGACGGTGTGAAGAGATATTAACTTATTGATATTTCCTCGTACTGGCTCATCATTGAGCGCAGTGTCCAATTCAAGGAAAGTGTCTCGCATATACCTCAACAGTCGCATGCAGACCCCTTCACTCTTCCACCTGTCCGAGATGATGAGAATGCACATGCCGACTCTTCTTCAGATGAGAGTTCTGATATAGAGGAATGAGATGATTCAGATTCAGATTCAGATTTAGTACAGTCAGATGCAAAGTCAGAGCATCCAGATGCAGTTGCAGAGCCAGAGCAGAGGCCCAAGTGGGCATAAACTACTCTTCAGGATGTAGGGGATCTCGTAGGTGATCCAACCGATACTAGGAGGACTCGATCTAATTTCAAGGAGCCTCCTATTGCACTCACTACCACTGAACCATTGCCTTCCAATCATCTTTTCTTAGTTTAGTCTTTAGATCCACAGTCTTATGGCGAGGTTGCTGGAAATCCCTTTTGAGAATCCGCCATGTAGGAGGAGTACAACTCCCTCTTCGATAACCAGACTTGGGATCTGGTTCCCCTTCCTTCTGAAAGGAAACTTGTCAGGTGCAGATGGGTCTACAGGACCAAGAGCGCAATGGATGGACAGATCAACAGATACAAAGCCAGGCTTGTCGCCAAAGTGATGCAGGAGCATCTACGACGTCATGAAACGAGTAGCGCGGGGATAAAGAGATACAGTTGGACAGTGCCAGCACATACATTTTTGAATCACTTTGAATATTGTTGTGCCGCCATTTAACTGAAGGCATTCAAAGCTGAGCGCACTTGTATTATGTTATAGATAGGAAGGCATTTAATAGTTTTAATGCTGTTAGATAGGAATTAGCTGTAGATTAGACACTTTTACTTTCGGGAGGGAAAACGAATATAGGCACCCTCCTTTGTATAATTGAGGATTATTATTCAGCATTAGCATTCAGGAGCGAGGGAGAGAAAGCAGAGACTTGTGAAGAACACCCATGTACAGATATTGAGTTAATAGTAAAGCTTTGATTCAATTTTCATGGTTGTGATTATTCTCTGTGTGTTGTTGATATTATGCTGTTGCATATTTGCTTCTTGTTTTGCCTATTGTCTATATGCTGCATATGTGATTGCATGGCAGGTTAGAAATATGAGGGAATGAGAGAATGATTTTCAATCGTTTCTCTGTTTAAGCTAGGAGATTCCTGCATAGAGTGCAGGGGAATACCTCCGCATAGAGTGCGTTCAGGAGGATGGATAGTTAAACCCTCATCTTTTGTTTGCTCAGAAGTCATGCTGAGTTATTCGAACCGTGCAGGTGAAGTATAGGTTGAGTTGAAGTCTCAGAGGCAAGCCTGGGAAGAGAAGAACAGGAGAGCTGTGGTTAAACTCCATGGATATGTTTATTTTCTGTGTGTTGTTGGCATTGTGCCTTTGCATATTTGCTTCCTGTTACTTACTTCTTTCATATGCTGCGTATGTGATTTTATGGAAGAATTGAATTCAGAGTGGTTCCGAGTAGAAAGTTGGTGAAAGTTCAGGAGGGAGAGTTCCTTGCTAGTATTGTGGAACAGACTCAGGTGAAGCCCGAACGAGAGAAGTTTTGGAGCGAAGGACTCCTCAAAAGGAAGAGAATCGACGACTTGAACTCCTGGGAAAGAGTTAGCCTTCAACCGCAAGTAGAACCCGGTTGCCATCGCTTATTGGCATATCGGGGTTGGCGAGTGTGAGAGTTGCATGCACGTCGATATCGCGGGCAGTGATTTCCAGTTTTCATGGGAGCGTCGACTTTCGAAGGAACAGGTGGCACGAAATCTCGAGACGTCGGGTCTCGGGAATTGGAGGGCCAAGCAATTGGTCTCATAAGTCGCGAACTCGCAAGGGGACGAGGTAGCGATACTCGGGTATCGGCGACTCGGGCCTCGGAAGTCGAAGTGGAGTTACTTTGGACTCGCGGGAAGCGAAGCTGCGAGATTGCGAGATCGTGAATCTCGGCATATCGACGCGTCGGATATCGGAAGCTGAAATCCCGAGTGGTTGGTAGCACGAGAGGCGAAGTCCCGATCCCCCAATGTAGAGAAAAAGAGAATAGAGAGGAGTGAACTGTGGGTGCATAGGATCCGTTAGGAAGAGAGAAGAACCGTTGGGTTCTTTGGGCCCGTGGAAAGCGAAGGTCCTGGTGAAAGCGACTGTGCCGTCGAGGCCAGAGAGAAGTTGCGTCACAAAGGCTTTCAACATGTTCATGGTATTGACTATGATGAGACCTTCGATCCAGTAGCGAAGATGGATTCCATACAATTGACACTTGCCATTATGACAACCAAGGATGGGAAGTCCATCAGATGGATGTGAAGAATGTATTTCTTCACGGTGATCTCTCTAAGGAGATCTACATGGAGAAACCATATGGATTTATGCAGGACTCATCTTTGGTCTATCGACTGAAGAAGTCACTTTATGGCCTCAAGCAGGCTCCGAGGGCATGGTATGCCAAGATGGACTCCTACCTTTTGTCACAGAACTTTGTACATTGTAAATCCGACCCAAATGTATATATTCTCAGGACGACTGATTCAATTCTACTTTTAGTTCTGTATGTTGATGATTTGTTGATCACTGGTTGCTCGAATTCAACGATTGCTGCAGTCAAGAGGATTCTTCATGATAGGTTATTGATGACAGACATGGGTCCGCTACACTTCTTCCTTGGACTTGAGATTAGTCAGGATGCATCATGCATCAAACTGTCTCAAGCCAAGTATGCACGAGATCTCCTTGAGAGATTTCACATGATAGACTGCAAGTCTACTCCGACTTCTTTCCTTTCAGGAGTCAAACTTGAGGATGGCGGGGAGACTCCATTGGTTGACAACACACTGTACAAACAACTAGTGGGGAGATTGTTGTATCTTACACACTCTAGACCAAACCTCTCATATGCATTTGGTGCAGTTTTCAGGTTCATGTAGGAGCCGCATGAGCTACATTAGAAAGCTGCAAAGCATATCCTTCGATACGTACAGAGCAACATCACCTTTGGAATTCATTATGCAACAGACTCTACATTAGATCTCATTAGGTTTACTGATTCTGACTGGGCTGGCGATAGCATTGATCACAAGTTCACATCTGGTTACTCACTCAGTCTTGGTTCTAGGCCTATCTGTTGGTCGAGCAAGAAGCAAGCTGCCATTGCTCTATCTTTAGCCGAGGCAGACTACAGAGGGGTAGTTAACATAACCATTCAGGCTATGTGGCTACAACATTTCTTCACTGAGTTGGGCATTCAGTTTCATCGGTCAATCGTCATTTGGTGTGACAACTAGAACAATCTGAAGTTCTACAGAGATCCAGTTCAAAGGCAGCGGACGAAGCACATCGAGATCCACATGCACTAAATTTGAGACTTAGTACATGAGGGGATCATCAACTTACAGTTCTGTCCTTCAGCAGAACAAGCGACATACATTTTCACCAAGACCTTCACTGAGCAAAAATTCCATTTTCTGTGAGGTCGTCTTGGAGTGAAGGACACAGTTGCCTAGCAACTGTATTTCTTCTTTTTACATACATTCTACCTTGAGGGGGGGTTTTCCCATGAGGTTTTTCCTCTTTCCTCACTTTATTTTCAATGTATCTTTTGTACTTGGGTACCTAACACGACCTCGTTGCTGGGACCCAATCTTTATTTTCACCATAGTGATGTTCAAGGGGGGTGTTGGAGTTACTTCACACACACATATGATTTTTTTTTCCTAAGGTTTTTATTTGTTTATTAGTCATAATTAGTCATTATCTAGTCTCCTATATTTTAGGGGAGAATATTCCACCCGGAGAATATTCTCTTTCAGTTCACACTTCAGTTTGACTAGTTGAGTTGAGTTTAGATGTTGCATTGGGATCATCACCATGCAACATTGGGATTATCACCATGCTAATTCGACTTTTCCTTGGTATCATCACCAGAGTGGCACATTGGCCTTGATTCCTTGAGTTAACTCCTCACTACTTTCTATTAATTGAAGACTAGTTGACTAGTTAACTCAACTAGGTGGCAGTTCACTCCCGTAACTACTTGAGAGACTAGAATAGGTGGCAGTTCACTCCGGTAACTGCTGGTGTGTGTCCATATCACTCTAGACCACCACTATGGTGACTTGGTTCACCTCAAGTCGAACTCATTGAATTATACAGAGTATATCATGTGTAAATTATTCATTATTCACAACGGTTAATGACAATTCTTTCATTCTTTCTCTCCTTCTTCTTTCTCCAACTCTCTCTATAAATGTCTGTATTATTGTTTAGCTAGATCTATTCTTTGCAGGTTCAACACATTTACAATATGCTAATATGTATTATTTGTTTTTTTATTATTGGTTTTTATTGTTACAGATGTCTAAATTATATTTGGTAGAAAATATGTTTACAATATATTTTGTGAGAAAGAGTATGTTGGAGGATGAGACTTAACTCTCTTGGTATGCATGTCAATTTTGTTTTAATCACAATTTTTAAATTTTGTATTATTTCGCATGTTTGAATTGTAAATTTTTAATTTTTGAATTCTTTTTTTTTTGCAGGTTTGAATTGCATGTATAAAGTGATCTATCTTAAAGCGATGACTTAGAGTCCATAATTTTGGAGTTAAATGTCTTAGTTTTTGTTATCATCCTAAAATGGATGTGGAACTTATGTATTTTACAGTGTAACTATTCAGACTTTGATTATATATTTCATAATTTTGGAATTCAAAATAGTAATTTATTGTCTCATATTTGATTTCTCAAAGTTAATGGAAAAAAAGTGGCAAAGTTAACTAGTAATGAACTAATGTTTTGTATATTTTCTGTTTTACAATGCATTAAATTAAGCACCAAACTTTTAAATACTTTTCTGCTATGTATTAATTTAAATGTTTCATTTTATGTTCATTGTGGGTTGTTAAAAATATGATTCTATTGATATATCATCAAATAATTTTGGCAGAATAATTTTAGCATATTAATTTTATATTAAAAGTATGTATTAATTTAAATTTTCATTTTATGATCATTGTGGATTGTCAAAAATATGATTCTATTTACATATTATCAAATAAATTTGGCTGAATAATTTTATATTAAAAGTTTTTTTTTTTTTTTTTCGTTACTAATGATCTTGTTGGTTACATAGATACACTTAATCAATAAAAAAACTAAATGAAAAACTAAAGAAAATATATGCATATGAGATCTGCTAAATAAATTGGTTACATAGATGCACTTAACTAATAAAAAAAACTAAAGGAAAAACTAAACGAAAGATAGGGATATGAGATCATAGATTCACTTAACTAATAAAAATTTTTAAAGGAGAAACTAAATGAAATATAGGCATATGAGATCCGTTAAATAAATTGGTTACATAGATGCACTTAACTAATAAGGAAAACTAAAGGAAAGATAGGCATATGAGATCTATTAAATAAATTGGTTACATAAATGCACTTAACTAATAAAAAAAACTAAAGGAAAGATAGACATATGAGATTATAGACCTTTATTTAACTAATAAAAAAACCAAAGGAAAAACTAAATGAAAAACTAAATGAAAGATAAACATATGAGATCTGTTAAATAATTTGGTTACATAGATGCACTTAACTAATAAAAAAAAGAAAAACTAAAGGAACACTTAACTAATAAAAAAACTAAATAAAAGATAAGCATATGAGATCTGTTAAATAAATTGGTTACATAAATGCACTTAACTAATAAAAATAAATAAATGAAATATATGCATATGAGATTTGTTAAATAAATTGGTTACAATAAAAAAAAACTAAAGGAAAAATATGCATATGAGATCTGTTAAATAAATTGGTTACATCTAGATGCACTTAACTAATAAAAAAAACTAACGGAAAGATAGACATATGAGATGTTAAATAAATTGGTTACATAGATACATTTAACTAATAAAAAAAACTAAAGGAAAGACTAAAAGAAAGATAGGCATATGAGATCTGCTAAATAAATGAAAATAAAAATTTAAATTGAAATAATACAAGAATGTGAACTGTTATTTATCTATTTAAGAATATACAAAGTCAATAATACAATAATGTGTTGTTGTTTATATATTTAAAAATATGCAAACTCAATAGATAGACAAGAAAAAATTGAACTGCCAAACATACAAGATTGTAACATTGCATATTTATTTAAGAATATATGATAGTAGACAACATGCTAAACCATGCAAAACTTATTTGAGAATATATGGTAGTAGAAAACACTTTAAACATGCAAATCCTATGCTGGTATGAACTGCACTAAAAAAAATAAATTTTCATGATTTACCAATTTCCTTTCAGAGTACTTGAGGTTGATTTTGGAAGAAGGTAAGCAATGTGGAATTCAAAGGAGGAGATATGCATTCAAACATTGTGTTTTATACATGCCAAGGAACAACACATACCCCTTGTACAACTCAGATAACATGCATGCAAGAGAATTACATTAGGAAAACAATTTGCAGGCTATGGTTTAGTACTATTCACATAAACCCACATTTTTGTAAGGGTCTTCACCCCACTTTAGACAAGGTTGTATTAATTTCCTTAACTTTGTTAGAGAATATATCTATTAATTACAATTTAATTCACTTGACTTTAGACAAGGTTGTATTAATTTCCTTAACTTTTTTAGAGAATAGATCTATTAATTACAATTTAATTTTAATGATTAACATTTCTAAATAAGTTTACATGAAAATCAACTTAATTATTAAAATAAATATTCTAAATAATTTAAAATTTTAAATGTAAATCAACTTAAGAATTAGAATGGAGATATTGGTATATATATGATATTATTAGTTAAGTGTTATTAGAACAATTGGAATAGATGTTTAAATTGTTTTTAGTTGCTAGAATATTAATTTAAAAAATGAAAAAAAAAATACCACTTAAAGAAGTCAATGCTTTCAAATCTAGGATAGAAGAGATGTTCAACTCTTCTTTGATTAAGATATAAGAGATCCAAATTAATTATAGGTAATGTTTATACAATAAAATCTTGAGATATAAGAGATGTTCAACTCTTCTTTAGTTTATGTGATAATAATAAAATAAAATGCTCAAAATGATGTGACAATAAAATAAAACCTTAAAATGGAAGAGATGATCAACTTTTCTTTAATTTTATCATGTAGTCATTAAAAAAATGTTAAAGCTAGAAGAGATATTCACCTCAAAGTTCATATACCCTTAATAAAATAAAATCTCAAAATGAAAGAGATGTTTTTAACTTTTCTTTAATTTTGAGAACAATAATTAAAAAAAATATTCAAAATAAAAGAGATGTTCAATTCAACTTTAATTTATATAATGCTCGTAAAATAAAATAAAAATCGAAATGGGTTAAAATTTGAAACAAGATATTATTACAATAGAAAATAAAAAATATGTTTAACTTTTTTTAAAATTAATGCAATATTATTAAAATAAAATGGAAAAAAAATACTATTGAAAAAAATATGTGTTCAATGGAAATGGTGTTTAACAATTTTTTAGTTTAAAATGAAATGCTCACAATACAAGAGGTATACAACTCAATTTTGATTGGTGTAATGCTCATAAAATAATTTTGATTGGTGTAATGGTTGAAAAAAACAGATAAATATGGTTGAACCATATTTTATCTGTGTTTTTTAAGAATGATCCGAAGTTTTTTATACATATACCCTTTTTATAAATATTCTATTTGGAAATATGGTTGAAAATAGTCAAAGCAAGTCATCAAATTCTGGAATGTACTTTCAATGAAAAATATTTTTTTTTGGAATGTACATATGGCACTTCTTTAAAAACATCGTAATGGTATTCCATCTTCAATTATTCTCTCATGATCGATTTTGGACATTTTCCATTTTCTAACTTTTTATTTATTTATTGAACTTCTATTAACTTTATGCGCGTTGCACATACCAAATGACTATATTGACAACTTGTGACATCTGACTGGTAGTTTTAAAAGTGAACATGAGTATCGGTTTGATGGGTTTCTTAAACAAAATATCATTTCAATACAATGGATCTTCTTTCATATATAAAACCGTTATCATCAAACTCTTCTAATAGCCTCATCTTTTGTTTCGTGCATCGCATCAAATAATATTTCACATTTTCAGTGTTGTCTACAGGTGCAAACATGGGAAAAACATCTCTTGCAAATAATTGGATATATTGAACAACAAATAGTTCATGCTAGATTTTCACACAAGTACATCTACAAGTTATTTGAAAAAATTTAAACATAAAAATTACCTTCTCTAACAAGATCATAAACTCTATCGCCATCAACTGACACTATAGTTTCATTTGATTCCATCTCCTCTGAGCTTGCAAGTGGAATTTTCCTTTTACATTAAGTTTGGTATGTCTTCAAGCTTTAACATATCATGCATTTTCGTTTTTGCAAATATCTATGGATTTTGTGTCCTCTATGCAAATTGAACAAAAACAAGACTCATTTCTTCTATCAAATGCAAACACATTTTGAAAACGTTTTGTTTTAACCGAATGTGTTTTTTGTGTCCCAGGTATTGTACTGACATCATATGAGATTGATTTATTTATATCTTGGATTCCAACATACCAAAAAAACGTGGGCAAGACAAGAACTTGTTAACTTGAAATCTCTCAAGAAAATGATTGAAGTTTGAATATAAATTTGAACACGTTCAAAAAACAATATCCTGTATACATGTGTAACATTTATATATAGACACACCCGTGCACATCCCTTGATGGATTATATTCATGGCTTAGCACCATTTTGCACCATTCAACAACTTTTTCAGTGGATTCAAATCGATTGGCATGAGGGTTCAGCTGATACCTTCGAAGTGCTCATTTTATACATGCCCCTGCACCATTGTTCTCTCCTTTTCCATGACCAGTCTCAAAAAAATTCCAACAATGTGTAATGTTTAATTTTTTATGAAGACGACATAACCAATAGAATGATCATGAAGATTTGAACTGACCCGCACACCCATCTGACCATATCCAATGTCGATCGAATTTGATTCCATGTTCTTTCAATGAATCATAAAATTTATCAAAACAATGTTGTACATAATGTGTGTCGTGTGCTTGATCATCACTTATATAAAAATGATATTCTTTAATAACATGTCGATTGTCGTTGGTTCTTTCTATGTTATCAAGATTCCATTTAGCATGTCTATATAGAGCATGGACAAATATCAGGACTTGATCATAATGATAATATTTGCTCTGTATTTCTTTTTGTGCAGCGAATGTGTAATTCTCTGCAAAATCAACTATAGACAAAATTGTCCTTGGTGGAAACACTTCATATGATTGTTTGAATTGTGGATCTTGCCATCGAGCTCTATGTGAATGCTTGGTGTATTTATAGATTTCTTCCTCAAACTTCTTCAAAAAATCTATCACACAAACTTTATCTACCTTCAAATCAATCCTTTTGGAAATAACATTTGAAGAATGTGGAGCCATGCTGTTGATATATTCATATCTCTTCCAATTGACTCTTATATTAGAAAATGATTGATCATTCATATCAATATGATACTTTGAATGAAAAAAACTTAGATTTCCACAACGATCACATTTCTTTCCACCAACACATTTTTTTTTGTAAAATAAATCATCATCTTTTCTTTCATATAGAATTTCAAATATAAAAACATGAAATGTGGAAGGAGGAGGTGAACCTGGCCATAAAGTTTTACCAAAATCCAAAAACATGTCGTAATACAACTCAAATTCCACATGATAATGACAATATCAAGTGTCACAAACAATGATGGGTCTAACAAACCATGGTTTTTGTTGCACAAATGTATTGATGGAAATTTTAACTACTTTGTGATCTTCTTTGCACTTATTGAACAACTCTATTTGCGTCATTGGAAATATATGTTTTTGATGTTCTTCATATTGTTTTTGTGCTATTCTTCGTCGCAACACATCCCTTGTATGTGGTGAAACACGAGATTCTTCCAACCAACAATTACGGGCCAATTCTTTAGCATTTTCTACAAGTCTATTTTTGTAGGGTTGTGTAGGAATCACTGTCCAACAAGGCAATTCATCATTTACATCTATTTGCAATCGAAATTTTCTATGTTTGTTGAATGTTTTTCTTGACCTTCCCATCGGTTTTTTCCATGTGTCGTGTCAAACGATCTTTTATATTTCTAGATGAAACAACTGTTGTTTGTATCGCTCTACGTGCAACATAGACACTTTCTTTTCGAGATTTTCCAAAATATTTTAATACACTAGTTATATTGTTAAAGACATTCTGTTTCACTTTTGTATCTTTTTTCGACTTTTGAATACCCAATGATGATGTAGCTTCTTTTAACTTTCTTGAATTCATTAGACAAAGTAAAAGTTGAGCTTGTATTGTTACTCATTCATATTTGAAAAAAATATTATACATATTCTTAGTTCGATATCTTATATAATGCTTAGCTTTTTTCTTTCCAAATTTGTCAGTATCAACATTTTCTAATATTTCATCATCAATGTTGATAGATTCTCNNNCATATTTCAATTTAAAGTTTATATTAAAAAACATAACCCGAACACAAATTCACTAAACTATATATACTTGAGTGTTCATCTTGTATTATCTAAATTTATGTACATACCTATAGGTGAATCATCTTCTGCTTCAATTTCTGTTTCAACGTCTTCTTCGACATTATGAGACAATTCTATTTATGTTTTTTAAAAAACATCAAATTATAATTACAATCAATTATATTATTTACAATATTTTGAATTTGAATTCTATACTTTGAATTCTGTACTTTCTGAATACAGTCCCAATGTGTGTCGTGTGCTCGATCATCATATGTGCATGCATACCTGGTTGAACTTTTTCTTGATGAAAATCTCTATTGACATTATCATCGTTTCTTTCTTCAATATTTGCATGTTTTCATTTCTTTTTCCAATAAAGCTCATTCCTTTGTTCTTTTTGGCGAGTATCATCTCGAGTGCGATCAAATTTTCTCTTGTGCAAACTTTTGTTTCCCATGAATTTTATAGTTATCTGTAAAAGATATGTTCAACAAAGACTTCACCTTGAAAAAATGCTCAACATTTATATTTCAACATATAAATTGTTATTCCAATAAAAACTTGAACAAACATCAATTACCTTATTCAACAAAAACCAAAAATATGATTTGAAACTTTGTTTAGTTGCTTTAGAAAACCATCATGTATCGATATCGATCCTCCAATTAAACCTATGGAACAAAGGGAAGAAATAAAGAAAGACAAGAATACAACTGTAATCAGTAATAGAAATGATTTGAAATCCCTATCTCCGTGCTCATATATGTCTGTCCATCCGATGAATTGTGTTAAATGTGTTTGGCCGAAAACCTATTTATAAAATTTGGCGCGAAATGAAATGATACAACGTGTCTTTTCATTTTTTCCGACCGACGAAATTCGCTCAATAGGCTTTCGTCCGAAAGAAGTTTTTTTCAGCCGAAAACCTTGGAAACCATTTAGTTTTGACGGTTTCCGTTAGAATTTAGTCTTTCAGCTGAAATAATATTTTTTCTGCTGAAAACATGAAATTGGGATTGAAAACAAAAACCAGAGAATTTCCCCAAGCTTACCTGAACTTCGGAGGTTGCAGACTTTTTCAAATACTAAGAATTTGGTTTCGAAAATGACACCAACATTTCCAAAATTGAATTTACTTTCAATTCCTATAATTTGTTTTCATTTTCTTTATTTTTATCTAATTTTGTTTATTTTTTTAAAAAAATCACTGCATAATATTTTCAACAGACATTATGATTCAGTGAAATAAAATATCAGTATTTCTAAAAATATACAGTGAAAAATTTAGAAAAAAATATATTCATAATCCTTAAACTGTTCTTTTCAAGAGGGTAGACTTAGATTTTAGTTTTAAGTAAAATTAAGATAGATACAAGGTGTATAAAAACATGTGTTTAAAATCTGCAACATTTTCAGCTTGGTCAACTTAAAATTTTTCTAGGAATTATAATATTCATCCATTAGATTCAAAATTATAGTCATAATAAAATAGAGACTCTATAGATTGTTGCAGTATATTTTGTTTCTTAAAAACATAAGTTTAATAATAGATACATTGTTGTAGGAAAAGTAAGCCATTATCATTCATTTCATGTTTAAGGAACATACTCTTAAACAATTGTCCAATTGACATATCAAATAGTGATAATTTTTTTTGAAAAATAGTCATTGGAAAGGTAACAAAATTCTTCACAAGTTTTGTTTTTACTCTAAAGTGAAATTCTAAATAAAAAAAATACTTATGTATGCCCAAAGTTAAAGAACTTGTAAAAATACAGCTTGTTTTCTCATAAAACAAGCAAAAGTGTAACCCATCTTCACGATTTCACCCTGAATACAACTATGACCAACATAAAGTAGGTAATTGAGCCTAACATAAATAATTAAATAAATTTGAATACAACTATGACCAACATAAAGTAGATAATTGAGCCTGGCATAAATAATTAAATAAATGTGAATACAACTATGACCAACATAAATAAATGAACCTGACATAAACAAGTGTAATAGCTGCAAAGCAGTTAAGATTATGTTTACATTTTGATTAATCAATTGATAAAAAAATAAAGTTTTTTTAAGTATTTAGATACATTTACTCTTTATGTTTAATGTTATTTTAAGTTTTATCAAAAGATCAATTTCAATTGTCTCAATAGTTTTAAATTTGAAATTTGTTCAACCATTCAAGCCCACCTCCAAGCAACACATAAATCCATTTGGAACCACCACTACATCAACAAATAAATTTACATATGAAATTATTCAACCATTCAAGGCACATTGTTGTAAATGCCATTATTGTTAAAAAACACCTCACCTCTCTTTATATAGATGTCAAAATTAATAAGAACTATTTAATCCAATCAAATATTCTAATCCATAAAAAATATTATAACCAATAAAAATAAACCATTTTTTAATTTAACTAAATTTAAAAAATAAAATATTTTCTAAAAAATAAAATAATCAACTATTTATAGAAAACATTACATAACTATTTACAAATTACCCAAAAGTTTAAGAGAAAATAATATGAAATCTATAACATAGACATCTAGTTTAAAGTGTCTTTCCAAAAAAGTTTTGGAGGATCTAAAACCCCAACTTTAATGAAAAGGAGATCCAAAACCTTTACCCTAACTAGTGAAAGTAGGTTATAACTCTATCCAAAGGGCATAAAGGGATTCCTATTGTAGTATTTTTTAGTCAATAAATGAGCAATAATAAAGGGAAGCACAACAAAGTAGAGTGTAAAAGAGTCATCATGTAAAAGTTTTAAAAGTTTTTATCAAGTTACAATTAGATTTCTAATTAAAATAGCTTGTAATTTATAAAAGTTTTTAATATTCATAAATATAGGTTTTTTTAAAAAAAATCTTTTTACAAAATTTTTAGTATACTTTTTCATGATATGGTAAATTGGGTAAATCATTAGTCTTGATTATAAGACCTAACTTTAAAAAAAATCAAAAAAATCAAATAACCAATACTAACAAAACTCTCACTTTAGCTCTCAAAACTAATATTTATAAATATAATAATTTAAAATAATAATAATAATTTCTTTTTAATTAATAATAAAAAACGGGGGAACCGCGAAGTACACAGTACATCTCAATTCGAAATCGTTCCGGATGGATCTATTTCGTTTCAAGCTATAGAAAAATGCAAGTTGCGGGGTCATTCTAGATAGATCTATTTGGTTTCGAGCTATGGGAAAATGAAAGCTGTCGGGTTTAATTTTACGTTAAAATCTTCAAGAATGGCCTGGTACAAAGTTTTAAACTAGAATAACAAAGTTTTAAGCTAGACAATTTGCACTTTGAGATGACTATTTCAAATTCTTAAAAAATGTGTCCAAAGACGCGGCTAAGAGCTAATCTGGCGAGATTTTAGCATAAAAATGGCCCAGGATGATAAGTTTGTAGGTTGGAAGATCGAGTTTGGCCGAACAAGTTGGAAAACCAGTTGAAGATCTCTGCAAATGGTAAAAAACGTGGCATTTGTGAAATTTGGCATATTTATTTATGTAATAGATTGTTGTTTATGAGTGTGGAGGTGTGTTGTGATTTTGTTGTTTCAGAATACAATAGAAAAAACAAGTGTTCCTACATATGCTATCACCTTCATCACATAATCCTTAGATGGTTGGCAAAATGTGAAAATAAATATAATCCATACATAATGCAAGAAACTCTACAACTCAACTCTGCATCTATCTACTCAATAGACCTTAATTTTGGTTTGGAATAGTATTGATAATCATGAAAATTTTAAGCCACAACAGATGTTGGGAAAGGCCACTTCCTCAATAGTAAATACCAGAAATAGATGCAGGATGCAATCTAGTGGATATAAGAAAAGTGAATGATATAATAGGTTTTTCTACCTTAAATATTTTTTTTTATCACTAAGGATAACCGTGAAGAAAAGCTACCTATTAAATATGATCGAAATTACAAATGATGATGGAAGACCGCCATATAGTATAGTTGTAACTGTATACAGAAATCTTTTCAAAATACCTAGTAATCCTATGGGCATTACCTTGGGGCCTTGTAGGACGCTTCTCCATAGCGGTGTTGTGGTTCTCTAGCAGTCGGTGCAAACCCTAGGACTATTCCTCGAAGAACCTGCAGTTCCTTTTCCTTTAATTGCACGAGCGGCTGGAGCATTTTCCTATTTAGGAATTCCAACCATTTCTCCAACCTGCATTGAACAATAACATTACTCCTCCGAAGATTGACATCTGACATTAATTTTTCAGGGATTGAAATCCACCTTAATTTTGATTTGTATGGTAATTAGTATGCAACTAAACGCAATTAGTTTTGGGTATTTAGTATGCAATGCAACAACATTATCTTTAACTTTTGTTTAATAACTAGAGAGTGGCAATTGCAAAACAGAAAACAACACCATGGATTATGATTATACTAAAATGGTTGGTTTAGTTCAAATTCTTATAATATTTTTTTGGAAACAATCTTGGAAAAGCGCCTTCTCATTAAGGATGATTTTAGGGGCTAAATTTTGCTCATGGATTAATTTTTCATGGTTTTTCCCAAAAACAGATTTTTTATTTTAAAAATGATTCACCCAAATTTTATAAGATACAATTATTTTACCTTAACAATAGCCAAAATGTTATAAAAACTGTATAAAATCCTTAAAAATTTGAATATTTTTTCAAAAATATTGCCAAACATTTATAGTTGACATATGAAGGATTATTAATATTAGCCAAGGTTTTTACATTTTAAAATAAATTTTCATCCTTAAAATCATCCTGCTCCCCATATAAGTGACACACAAAATGATATCATCCAAATGCCTGGCATTGCAGAATCTTCGTAGTTATTATTCCTAAAATCCACCAATGCGAGATCCCATTTATAATTATAGGAGCTGCTTACATCTCTCTGGAACTACAACTGAGCTGCTAAGTAATTCCAGTGCTGTGGGAAACTCCCTGTGAGTGTCATCAGACAAATGTTAGTTCCTCCGCCTCCGCCCCACATACAAAAAAAGAGAAAATGAAAAAAGAAGATTAAGGTTATAAGCAGTTGAGCAACAAATATAGAAAGGCATTAACGAAGTGAAGTCATTGGATATATGCTCGTGGACACTACAAAATACTTTGACAAAAATCCTAAAACCCTTGCTGAACTACACATTTTCTCGAACTTCCTTCGTTAGTCCGAGGTAAAATAACCATAAAACTTGATGGGATACTAATATTCATGCAACAACAGGTATGTGTGTCAGAGAATAATGGAAAAATTGAATGTATGCGGTTCAGATCCGTTTATATCGGAACCTGTTTAACCTGCTCTGCTGCTATATATATGTATTGATTTCTTAAGATATAATAATAAAAAACAGATTCGTGTTATTCCTGTGCAAGCTCTGTGTGCCTCTGCTTTCATGGTATCAGAGCTTGGACAGCCCTGACTCTCTCACGAGAGGGGCTGGAATATGAGAGATTGAGAGCAGATGCCCTGTACATAGGTGAAAGTAGAAAGTTTTGTTTGAGTGATCGTTGTTTGTAGATGAGCCTGTGTTTAGTGGCTGATATAAAGAGAACCACTGCCAGATCTTCTGCCAGATTCGAAGCAAATCAAACGGAGGTAGAGCGTGAAGGAGTCATCGCTGCACGTGACCAGATCGCTGCTGCTCAGATCTGAGAATTAGAGTGCACAATCTATTGGAGGTTGCCAAACCCTTGCACCGCGGTCAAGAAATAGAGCAGCTGTAGAGCAGCTGTGGACAATTTGCTGCCATCAATCCGCTGCTGTTCAGTGGAGCTGATGTTAATGAAATATGTCAGCGTGCTTGTAAGGATGCCACTCAGGGAGATACTTCAACATATTTTAAATTCTTTCAGATTTACTGCCAGATTGGTTGATGTATCATTCGCAACCACATGTTGAGGTTTTCAGTCTCTTAAATCGCTGAAGGGATCTATGTGTTAAGTTTTGTGTGTTTATTAAGTGTGGAGTTTTATTAAGAAAAAGAAAAAAAAAATGTAAACTCTTGATTCTTTTTGTATTTAGGTGCTTCGGAAACAAATAGTTATATTTGTATGTTTGTGAATGAGAAAGGTCAATTGTACTATTGACTATTGAAAACATTTCGTATTAAGATCACTKTCCTATATAACTGTCGGAATTTTCTCTTCGGAGGAATTTCACAGATGGAAGTTGTATCCATAAAATGGTTCAGTATTGAGACTGTCCTTCGGGAGGTTGAGAAGCGTCAGTTTTACAAAGAGTGTCAACGATGGTCAGAAGCGTTTTGACTTTAAATGTGTCAGTGGGAAGCTCRAATGTGTGGAGAAGAAAGAGCGGAAACCGGGTGATTGCAGAGTGAGTTTCAGTGCTGATGAAGACCAGTGAGACAAAGACAAAGACACGTTTTCTAATTATGATTTCAAGTATTGTAAGTTTTTTGAATGTAAGCATTAAAGGTGTGTTAGAAAATCCATTTCTCCATTAAGGGGGAGTGTTAGAGAATAATGGAAAAATTGAATGTATGCGGTTCAGATCCGTTTATATCGAAATCTGTTTAACTTGCTCTGCTGCTATATATATGTATTGATTTCTTAAGATATAATAATAAAAAACAGATTCGTGTTATTCCTGTGCAAGCTCTGTGTGCCTCTGCTTTCTTAAAGTCTGTCAATGTGTTCGGTATTAATATCATTATATTATGGTAAATTGTGTTTTGTTTTCGCTTGGAAAATGCTCTTCGATGACCTTTCTGTTGCATGCCAATTTTGGTTTCCTAAATTATCTTAAACCCATTAAACCCATCCAGAAAACACAAATTTAGACAAGGAACAATAACTCAAATATCATACTATACAAAATCCCAAAACAAAACCTAAAGCTCGCACAAGGAAAATCCACCTACCTGATCATCATCGATGTCAGACTCCATAGTCAAAGAAGTCATGAGGATTCTCTTGAACCCATGGTAAGCTTTGAATGCTGATCTGTCTTCCTCACATACATTTGAGTCAGATATGCTACAGACCCAGGTCTAGCTTGGCATAGCAATGCACATTAATATCATCACTCTCTTCTTCCTCGTCTTCTTTAAATATCATCAACTCGATTTCCATGGTGTTGGCATCATTATTTTCTAGTGATGACAAGCTTCTGAAACTGCCATATCCAGAGGGAGATCGAACGAGTCCATTGAATTCCCAATCTGTGGCAATCATTTCTGCCTTGATATCCTAGCGAACATAAAGTTCAGAACTGCAGCTTTGGGATATAATAATATAGCATGCAAAACAACTTCTGTGCTCCTACAACATTCAAACCCTTGAGATCACTGATGCTCCAAACTCCCCCTCAATATTCCAATATTTCCCCACAAGGATAAGGGTGCGAGAAACCCTAATAGTTATTTATAAACAAGCAGAACGCTACGTAGATCATAAGATCTAGTTAGGATAATAATATCCTGAGTTAAAAGTCAGATGAGACTGAAGGTAGGAGTCGAGTCAGGCATGTTAGATACGATATGAGGCTGCAATGACTTCAATTGGGAGAATTTGAAATCGTATAAAGAATGAAGGGTGGGGGATTGTGACAAATACGTGAAATGAAGGTGGAAGACAAAACTGGTGTCTCAGAAAATTTCTAGAAAAGTTAAGTGGCACCAGGCAGAGACAACATAGGCCAAACATTCTCGCTGAGCCTCAGTACTGGGCACTGTGGCTGAGAGAGGCAAGGAGCCATTCCTGCATTCAAAGTAAAGAGCCAAAATCGCGGCTAAGAGACGGGAATGGAGGCCAGATTATTCAAACAAGCCATAGAAATCCGAGAGAGCATATTTAAGTCGAAAAAGCATACATCTATTGATAATGAGCACAATTAATCACTTTTTAATCTAAAATTATTGATAATGAGCACAATTAATCACTTTTTAATCTAAAATTATTGATAATGAGTACAATTAATCACTTTTTAATCTAAAATTCTAATTTGATGGCTAACAATTGAAGATACTGGCATATTCTTAGTTGTCCTCCCAAATCAATGAATGTGATTTCTTTTTCATAACTTCCTTGTATTTTTGAATGCATCCGTTAACCTGTTTACCTTTTAATATCATATTATGAAATTACTGTAGTACTATATGATTGCCACGTTTAAATGATTAAACTTTGGATTTAACATGCTGACTGTGCTGATTTAGCACACTCATTTTCTAATTATGCGTTTCATTTTCTAGCTGTGCATTTTATTTTCTGTCCACACTTTTCAGCGTTTATCAACCACAGTTTTGAGTTTTAAGTGGATGTGCTGGTATTCAAACAAAACAGAAATCTTAGAAAGCATTAAATCCCTCAGCAAGGAAATTGAACCTTGGAAGCTTAAGAATTGAAGTGAAACTAGCAGAGTCATATATAATATAGGTTACGTAAAGTAATTTAAAATTTTAAATCCATGTACACTTGCCGGATATATAGAGGGATGGAAGATTGTCCGTCTTTCTTGTCCCTCTGTCAGAGTAGTCATAGTTTATTATTTATGTCTATTAATTGTATAATTAATTCTAAACACCAAAATAAGTGAAGCCTGCAAATATATTGACAGAAAACAAGTTTTTTAATAATATATATAGAAGAGAAACTGTACTTTTTCAATAATGAAAAGCTACATTTCTTTTTTTTTAAATTTAATTTTTATTTATTTATTTATTATTAATTATATCTTTATAATAGTCACTTCCAAACCGGGCTTATTAATTCATTATTCTTCTTAACCAATCAAAACTTCAAAATTTTTTAATATCAAAATTCTAAATATATATTTATTTTTCTAAAAAAATCATTTTAATAATTAAAATTTCTAAAACTTTAATAAACTTTACAAAATTTTTCCAATAAAATAGATAAGTCAACTCAATTTGACCTAAAATGCATGGTTATATTTCTGCTTATCAGGGACTAATAATTAAATAAATGCGAATACAACTATGACCAACATAAAGTAGGTAATTGAACCTAACAGAAAAAATTAAATAAATGGGAATACAACTATGATCAACATAAAGTAGGTAAATGAGCCTGACATAAATAATTAAATAAATGTGAATACAACTATGACCAACATAAAATAGGTAATGGAGTCTAACATAAATAATTAAATAAATGTGAATACAACTATGACCAACATAAAGAAATGGGTCTCACAGAGTTTATTTAAAACGAAAAAAAAAACTGCGAGCGGCTCTCCTAGGGTTCCAACTTTGAGCCTTCTGCGCATGTCGTCTTGAGTCCTTGCCGCGACCATGGAGGTTGAGGAAGGGGGCCCCCTTGGCCCCTCTTACAGCTCTGTCACCGTATCAGAGCAAAGCTTCAAACATTTCAAACGTCCGCTCTTTGAGCTTCCAGCGGAAATGAAGAGCATCATTTGGGAGGAAGAGTTACCGAAGGAGAAACCGATGGAAATAGATCCTAAATCAAACCACCCAAAAATGGCTCACACCTGGGAACTAATAAAATGCATCCCGTAGGCTCCGGTGGCACCCAAATATAATATCATCTCTCCCCGATTAGAAGACCAGAAACAATACATGAAGTATTTCTCCCTAATAGGGAAATTTCTGGGACTATGGCCATCAGAAAAGGATTTAGTCAAATGGATTTAACACTGGTGGAAGCCCAAGGGTCATTATGACCTCCAACTTGGATCAAAAGGCTTCTTCACTATCATTCTGCATAACCTAGAGAACATAAACAAAATCTTTGAAGGAGGTCTGTACTTTTACAACTCGGCAGGTCTTTTCCTTTGTTTTTGGATAGAAAGGTTCAACGCTGATGAGGAGGACTTCACACATGCACCGGTCTGACTGCGATTGTACTCACTACCTCAAGAGTTCTGGCTGGAAGAAATACTCGCAGGAATCGGCAACACGATTGGCATATATGTCAAGGCTTCAGAGGAAACAAAACAACGAATATACACTCCTTATGCACGAATTTGTGTTTACTTGAATATCTCCAAACCTCTCCCTGGAGCCATAACCTTGGAATACCAGGATGAAGAATGGTCCCAAACCCTGGATTACGAGCATATCCCCTTCTGTTGTAAAAAATGCCATGAACATGGTCATATATTCCATGAATTCCCCTTAAATAACCCCAACAAACCCAATCCAGAGGATCTCGACAAAACCAAGGATGACTTCACCCAGGTCACGGGACGTCGCAGGCATCCAGCGAAAAGAGCGCCTCCCCAAGCTCCCTTTGGACCCTCAACCAACAAATCCTTCGAAGCCCTTTAGACCCTGTCATAAAATCCCACCATTCCCTCCAACCCCCTAACAAATGCCTCAGTCCCAGCGCCAGTCGAGGGATTTCTAGACCCCACTCCCTCTGCTCCTAGATCTAGTCAAATCCCCAACTCAGAGACATCCCTCCTTGCAAACCTTGGATAGGAAATTAGAGACCCTGACATAGATCTGGAAGACCGAAAGCTAGCAGGAATAGATATGGCATACCTAGAACAAGCCTACCGAAAACAACATCTCTACACTATACCTCCAAATCAGCTACGCAAAGTCCACAAAGTTTTCCTCAACTCTACAACAGGAGGATCAACGCGTGCTAATCCAAATCTCGGAATACAAAAGGGAAGCTTGAAAGATCAATGCAAATCCACAAAAGAAGAGAAAAAAAGAGGTAGAAAACCAAAACATCAACTCATTCAAGATGTGGGAAATTTCCTAGTGAACTCAGACTATATCCATCTGATCTCGAATATCTTTCCTCCCCTCCAAACCTCCTCGTCCTATGAATATGCTATCCTATAATATAAGGGTTCTCAATGCATGAAGCAAGCAAGGATTGCTTCGAGAAAGGATAATGAAGGAACAACCAAACATTTTTCTTTTGCAAGAAACCAAATGCATAGGAGAGGAAGCTTCTCAAATTCTTAAAAAATGATGGAAACAAGCTAATCTTGTCGAAATTGATGCAAAAGGGGTCGCAGGAGGGCTCGTTGTACTCTGGAACCCAGTCACGGTTCTGATGGAAGGATTTTTTACCTCTAACTGGACCATCACAACCTCCTTTCACCTCATTGGTTTGAACAAACAAGGCTTCATCACGAATGTCTATGACCCTGCAACCCCAAGAGACAAGGAAGCCTTCCTCTGTCACCTAGAATGGATTTCTAATCACATCAACAATTAGTGATGGATCCTTGGGGGCGATTTCAACATGATAATAGGCCTGTAGGAAAGAAGGGGTATACACGCAGGCTAGGAAATGACAATGAGAAGTTCCACCGATTCATCGGTCTGCTGAATCTCATTGACGTAGAAATGGACAATGGTCCCTTCACCTGGTCCAATAGACGCTCGGGGACACAACATGTATCCTACAGATTAGACCGCTTCTTGATCTCAGAATCGATCATGTTGGATGGTCTCACTTGGAATTCCATAGTGATCGATACTCTAGGATCTGATCACTAGCCGATACTCTTATCGATAAACATCAATGTCACCCCAGGACGGAAACCCTTCCGCTTTGAAAAATTATGGTTGACACACCCGAATTTTCAGGCCAACATAAATCTCTAGTGGAAAGAAGCAACAATCACAACAGGCACTCATATGTACAAATTTCAATAGAGGCTAAAAAACCTCAAGCAACATTTGAAATATTGGAATAAATCCACTTTTGGAAACCTCTTTCATGCTTAGGAAATCCTCAACCAACAAATTCAAGACCTTCAACAGCATATCAAAACACAAGGCCTCACAGATTCACTAAATGAGAAATAATATCTTCTCAACAACCAGTTAGCTGAAATACGGGTGCAGGAAGAAATCCTATGGAGACAAAATCTCACATCCAATGGCTCAAAGAGGGAGAAAAAAATACCAAAATTTTCCACAGATCGATGGTTCAATGCCAACACACAAATCACATCACTCACCTTGTTTCAGACCAATTCCTGTAGATCCAACAACACATAGAAATAGAAAGGGAATTACTCTCTTACTACAAGTACCTTCTTACAGAACTGCCTTTAGATCACTCCAATGTGATTGAATCTATCCTCAAGCACATTCCAAAGGAGGTTATGAAAGAGCAGAAAGAGGTCTTGATGAGTCCTATCAGTAGATCAAGCCCTCAGGGACACTTCGCTCGGCAAAGGTATTGGGCCATATGGGTTTACTTCGGATTTCTTCCATCATTGTTGGGATATCATACGTGAAGAAGTCTGGGAAATCATAGAGGATTCCAGAAAATCCGGGAAGGTCCTTCAATCCCTCAATGCCACCTTCATCACTCTCAATCCAAAAGAGAACAAAGTCACCTCCCCAACTCACTTCTGACCCATTGCACTCTACAATGTGATCTATAAGATTCTTATGAAGGTCATCGCTAAGCATATTAAACCCATCCTATCGTTCATTATCTCTCTAGAATAGTCAGGATATGTGGAAGGAAGACAGATCCTGGATAGTGTCATCCTAGCTCATGAAGTAATCCACTCGGTTCATTCGACCAAGTCTCCTGGTATGCTTCTAAAATTGGATCTTTCTAAAGATTTTGATAAACTAAGTTGGAACTACTTGAAATCAACCATTATTGCCTTTGGTTTTGATCCTTCGTGGGTTTCCTGGATTGTCAATCTTACCTCATGGGCCCTGTTCTCCATCCTGGTCAATGGTGTCCCTTCCAAACCTTTCTCTCCTTCTAGAGGAATAAGGCAAGGGGATCCACTTTTTCCCTTTCTCTTTATCTTAATGGCGGAAGGGCTGAGTCGAACCATTAAAACAACCACCACAGACCACACCCTCTCAAGTCTCACCCTGCATGGGATATCTCCACACATTTAACACAGTCAATTCGTGGATGATATACTCTTAATGGGAATCCCAACAGTCTAAGAAGCTCTATGAATCCGCTCTGTGATCAACCTCTTTTGTGATGGTTTGGGCATGGAAGTTAACCTCTTTAAATCCCTAATCTTCTTCTTCAATACGCCCTTCCAGATCCAACGTCATATTACGCAACTCTCGGGGTTCACCCGTAGCGTCCTACCCTTCAAGTACCTTGGCATACCCCTAATTGACAATCCACTAAGAAACACCTCTTGGGAAAATATGCTTTCTAACTTCAGAAGAAAACTTTCCTGGTGGTCTTTTTGCTCCCTCAATCTACCTAGTCGCCTCGTCCTCCTCAAGTCTATACTGCAAGCCCTCTCGATCTATGTTTTCTCGGTGCTTGCAGCCCCAAAATTTATCCTCAACACTTTAAGAAATATTCAAAGGGGCTTCCTTTGGCAGGGAACCAAAGAGGGGCGCAAAGGGGCTTCCTTTGGCAGGGAACCAAAGAGGGGCGCAAAATGGCTTTGTTCAGTTGGAAAAAAGTGTGTAGACCAAAGCATGCAGGGGGACTTGGTATCAGAGACCCCTCTATTCTTAATAAAGTCCTCAGTGAAAAAATATGGTGGAGATGGTTAAAAATGCCGCAAGACCTCTGGGCATGCCTATGGAGGAAAAAATACACACCATCCACATAAGAAAAGGATCTAATTAGATGGAATGGTCAGAGGCCAGGGTCTCTTATATGGAACACAACTAGGCACAATAAGGGATCGATAACAGATCATGCTTCTTGGGAATTATGGAGCGGGACTTAGACTTTTTTCTGGAGTGACTCCTAGCAACAACTTCCATCCCTGGTCAAAGATACCACTCTGATTTCTCTCATTCCCTTAACGACAGGTGCAAGCCTCCATAAAGTGGCTGAATTCTGGATTCTAGAAGATATAAGAGACAACTGACACAAATGGAAAAACACTCATGACGAGTTGAACATCCCCTGTGAGGAAAATCTCCCATCCTCAACAAAATTTGGTAGCTTCTACCTAACTTTATTCTTTGGCATATTTGGAAGGAACAAAATCATCGAATATTCAAATTTGCCTCTCAGAACTTGCAAGATGTTTGGTCTAAAATCCACTCCAATATAAAGGAAACCATTTGCTAACACCCCTGGACAGATCATGATATGAATTCCCTAAAAAATGAGCACATAACCTCAATTCTTGGAAACTCAACCTCTCTCCCTCTCTTTCAGACCCCTCTCCAAGTAACACTTCTAAGATAATCCCCTCCCACTGGGAGGATCCACAAAGAGGTTTCCACAAAATAAATTTCGATGGAGCCTCCAAGGGGAATTCGAGACCCGCAGGATATGGGGCAACCATTCACAATAACAAAGGAGAGATCCTCCACATCTCATCCGAGAACTTAGGCCATAACACCAACAATGCAACATAAATTTGGGGCCTTCTCAAAGGCTTGCAAGAAGCTAAAGAGAAAGGGTTATCCCTCCTTATAGCAGAAGGTTGCTGGATTACTGAGAGGGGGGGTGAATCAGTAATAACGTAATTATAATCATTTTTCTTCAAATGTTATATTAATGTAGAATTATTATCCAATAATGAGCAGTAATAAATAAACAATCACACACATACACAATACACCAGTGTTTTACATGGAAACCCAAATCGGGAGAAAACCACGTAATGTTTTTTCTTATATGTCTTAAAGAATTACATTCATTGGAAGCACCAACTTCCTTTGTTTTCCAGCTGCAACTGGAAGGAGGCTCCAACCCCCTAGTTTCTCAGGCTACAAC
>JZKD02S1835234.1:347024-361620 GCA_000966675.3 Picea glauca | reverse complement strand
CATGCTCGGGATAAAATAGAACCATGGCTACCAATCAAATACACTGTAGATCCATGTCAAATAACTATAAAGAGTAGCCGTGAATAATACACAACGGAGCTACATCTCGAAATCCAAAAGATATACATATAGAGTATCCATCTCCCAGAAGCTGATTCGGCCCGATGGCTGTACTTCAGAGCTCGAGCAACAACTTCAAAATCTTCTAAAACTCAGGTAGGAGTGTCATATGAGTGTATGACTGCACTACCCAGAGGTCTTCGATGACTCATCGGTTATGGACTTGATAATCTTGATGATCGGACTGAAGGCTTCAGTGATTTCAAATAAAGACTTGATTGGACGTTCAGGATGGCCGGGTATGCAGACAAGAGACATATAGTAGAGGGGCTGACTCAGGCTCAGTGACAAAATTTCCTTGGATAATAGCATGACAAGTGATAAGACTCAGGCAGTATATCTGTTAATTATAATTCTACGAAGCAGGGGGCAACGCAAACTCTCCATATGTCTGGAAGAGTAACCAAATGGTGGAGGACACAACTCTATTTAGTGAGAAAAATCTTCCTAAGGTCGTACTATATCCCATAGTCTGATGATCAAACAGACAAATGTGCTTCATCCAAGGGTGACTCATTATGCTGCCAATAAAGAAAATACTTTTCCCATCATCTTTTTGGGGTATATTTGATTTTTTTTGTTCTTTTTGATGATTTTTGAAAAGAATAAAGGAATATTACGTTACAATGGAGGAACGAGTACTGCAAACATACAAGCTCAAGGCACAAGGACAAGACTGATGTTCTGGGGAAATGATACTCGGGAAAAATCCTCTAGTGGCCAAAGGTGTTAATATGTAGAAGCAAACTGTTACAAGGCGGATGGGTAAGGTATGCAAATGCGGTTGATAGAACACACAATGGTAACGTCCTTCGATGTAAGTTTAACGAGCCCAGAGAAGGTAAGCTCGGTGGTTTTTCATATTTAGAGAGTCTGAAAAAGCATAAAAGGATACTCCATTGGGGTACCTTTTTTGAAGATAGTCTAGTCGGTACGAAAAAGGGATAAACTAGCACCGATTAGACGTCAATTCAAAACCATTTTAACGAGTGTGACAAGGACAAGATCACTCGGCCATTTTTTCATTTTTAAGGAGTCTGAAAAAAACTTAACTATGGAATCTGTCAGGAATGTTCTTTTGGACCATTTTAACGAGTGTGAAAGAATAAGGTCACTCGACGATCTTTTCAATTTTAGGGAGTTTGAAAAGAGCTTAACTATGGACTTCGTGGGGGTTTCTTTTTCGTAAATTTAGTCCCTCAGGCCCGAAAAGGAATAAAATTATACCTGAGGATACTCTTCTAAAGAATAGGAATTCAATAGAGTATTCCTTTGTTCGTACAATTGACCGTCTGGACCGAAAAAGGGGTAAACTACCACCGGATAGACGTGACTTCAAATTTCAGTTTAACGAGCGTGAAAGGTCACAAGATCGCTCGACAATCTTTTCATTTCTAGAGGGTCTGAAAAGGGCTTAAAAGGAGACCCGTTATGTTTTGGGAGTCCAGAGAGTAAGACAAAGAGTGAAAAAGGCCCATGCAAATGAGGCTCAAACTCATATTCAAGAAAGACTATACAAACTCTCGAGCCTACAGTGTTGTTAGAAATGGCATGGACACCATAATGCAACCAGGACCTACCTAGGGCATCCATGTTTTGGTAAGCTCTACCACCAAGTCGTGACACTTCTATAACAGATATGATGGTTTCGTGTCACAACCAGATGGGATCGATCCTATATCATAAGAAAAAAGGCAACGAGATGCAAAAGTTGGGGTAAAATCCTAACCTATATGCTCAAGTTGATTTTTGAAAATATATATATATTTTTTTAATGGAACGTCAATATTTTTTCGAAACTCAAAAAAATTGTCCCAATACCTGATCAAATTCCTCCCATATAACTCCTAGATCACTCAAAATGGTTTTTGGTGTAAAGAAATTGATAAGGGGGGCCAAAAAAGTGACAAAAAGAGGCCAAGAAGTCTATAAATAGAAGTTGGCAGCTCATTATCACCATTGCTGATTTGGAAATTGACTCTGGAGCCAAAAGACCCCCTTTGCCAAAGATCGTGATTTCGGGAGCTACAGTGGACGAAACAGACTTTTGCTTGGACCAAGTAAGTACAAACTCCCTTATCTAGCTATTCAATACTTCCATTTTAGCATTTAGCTTATTTTTGGGGTGGGCGTCGACCTCAAAAAGGTCGGTCCTAGGTACACGCTGGCTGTCCAGAGACAGCCCGTGGGTACACGCGTGCAGAGCAAAGCCTGCATGCGTGTACATGCGACTGTCACCTCTACAGGCCGCGTGTACCCCCCCCCGCATGATGAAAAAGAAAATGTAAAAAAGTATTGACCCTCCTTTACCTTGTTGTGTTGGCAGGATGTAAAAAAGCAAATGTAAAAAAGTATTGACCCTCCTTTCCCTCCAGTGGAGGGAAAGGGAGCACGAGGCCTCCAATGATTTAGTGGCTGCAGATCCGAATGTTGTGGCCGTGCTGATGCAGTGCAGTTTGATCAAATTCTTTTTATGTTCATTCATGCGCGTGAAACCAAGGCTACTGAATGCCTTGATTGATTACTGGCACCCTGACGCAGAGGCATTTATGCTAGAGGGGAAATCCTTGGTGCCCACCATCGAGGATATTTACTTTTTGACTGGCCTCTCAAGGAGAGGGGAACCAGTCAACTTTCAGACTTTTCCTGCGGGGTCGAGCAAGGTCTCGGAGTTGATAGCTAAGTACTATGAGGCTGGGACCGATCGTAGAGGTTCCTCGGTACCAATTAGAAAGATCACCAACCTCACACTACAGACTATTTTATTTCTTATTGGGCGGATTACCGGCTCAACAGCTGTGCATCAGGCTTCACGCGCACAGATGAACTGTGCTATTCAGTGCATGAATGCACACATTTTTGATTGGAGTACCACATTGCTGGAGTGTATGAAGAGGCAATTGACATATTTCCAACAACGGACACATAGGAACTTTAGGTTCGGGACTATCCTGTGTTCCTTCTTTTTTGAGAGAGTTCTGTGCTTCAGTCCTCGACTTGCAGTACGAGGACATTTAGCCACTTTCCCCGCAGTATGCAGATGGGCAGTGTTACTGCCACGACAAGGTGGCGGAAGGACCATGGAGGCCTTCGACGACAGCTTTTTTGCTTGGATGTCACGATAGATCCCTGCTATTGAGGACTACCCATATGCGGGGATCGACTTCTCTAGAGATCCAGAGATACCAGTGCCTCTTGGTGAGGAGCGAGGGGAGATGGGTAAGTCTCCACCTGTACAGTTTTTTTGTTTGCATATGTAATTTTTATGTCTTTTTTGATATATATATCATGTTTTTGTATACCAGAGTATTTGATGGGTGAACGTGTATTGCATGCAGATGTGGGACCTGTGCGACCTGTCGACTATGCATGGAACATGCATCGCCCACGACCGGAAGTCGCAGCTACCGCCACTGGGGGAGCAGCAGTAGCAGGGAACCTCCCAGCAGGAGAGGCCGAGAGGGTCCTTAGTTGAATTGAGTGGAACTTTACTGTGCTCACTGTCATAGTCCCGATGGCAGAGATAGAGGATCTGCCGCCGTCCATGCAGACTCATGTTGTGGGGGCACCTCGGACACGGGTCCGATTGTTTAGGCATTTAGCCCACGTTGTAGATGATTATAACAGGGCCCATAGGCCCTGAACAGAATTTAGATTTTTTATGTGCCACGAGCACTGATATGTATATATTTGTTGAGGGCCTAAGCCCGGTGACTCGTTACTATTCCCACTTTTGAAGGGCTTGCGCCCATCTATGTACTCTGAGGATTTTATGATGTTTATATATGGTTTTTATCTCTTTTTGTGTCTTATGGATTATGTGTGCAAAAATGTATTTACATGTTTATGTCCATGATMTTTTTATATGTGGGAAAGATGCCAATCTAAAATGTGATTAGCTAGAGTATCTGTGATTTGGTTTAATCTCCTAGGAACATGAAAATATGTAATATAATCAAAGTTGCGTTCTAAGAGACGTACCCTACAGAATCGTCGGTGTAAAGTTGGATCATGAACCCGGTATATTCTGTTTAGCTGCGACACAACCAGTTGAGAGTCTAGATAGACCCGAAGACGAGAGATACCCAATGACAATGCGTCACGAAGCAACTCAATAACTGTACTATACTTGGAAACATTATTTGTGGTGTCACCCAAACATATACCTCTGGAAGATAACAACTGACCCTATGGTGTAAAGATTACCCAAGTTGCGGAGGCAAGCCTCCGCGTGTGTCGACTAGCACCGTCCGCATACCCAATGAATACCTCAGACTCACTTGACATCTGCCATATTGACGAAAGATAACATCAATGACACGTCCATAACACCTTTTAAAAGAAATGTAAAAAAGTAATAGTAGAAAGACTATACATATGTTACAAAAAGTTAGCCACAATGACCATGTTATGAGTAATACTTCTTGAGGTAGAGCCCATTTCTAGGCTCCACCAAAGCATTCCCTTCAAAATCAACCAAAGGATAAGCGCTCTTTTTTAATACCTCTTTAATAATAAAGGGTCTGAACCACATGGGTTTAAAATTTCCTGCCCCCAGGGGGTCCTTATCTTGGTCATAGACCAGGACAAGGTCACCCTCAGAAAAAATCCGAGGACGAACAAACCTATCATATTGACACTTGACCTTATGTTTATGAGCCTCGTTGGCCAAGGCTGCATCGCGATGCTGCTCATCAAGCTGCTCAAGGTGTACTAACTGCTCTTCAAGTGGAGAAGTGTCTAGCAATAACTGTACTACCAGTTTCAGAGATGGGATTTGACATTCGATGGGAAAGAATGACTCCAACCCGTAAACGAGTTGGAAAGGTGAGAAACCGGTTGTAGTCTTAACAGATGTTTGGTAAGCCCATAATGCCGAGTATAACATCAAATGCCAATTTGACTTGGCTGAGTTGATAGTTTACTGTAGCATAGTCTTAAGAGTTTTGTTTACAGCTTCCACCTACCCATTGGCTTGGGGATAGTAAGGTGAGGAATGTTCCTACCATAACCCAAGCTTTGATGTTAATTCAGACATCATTTGATTCTGAAAGTGAGTGCCATGGTCAGTGACAATCTCTCTCGGGATGCCGAACCTTGCTATAATCTGGTTGAATAAGAAGAGAGTTGCAGTCTCTCCATCATCTTTAAACGTTGGCATAGCTTCAACCCACTTAGTGAAGTAGTCAACAACTACGATGATATAGCGGTGCCCCCTTGCTGACGGGGGGTTGCATGTAGTGTAATCAATCCCCCACTTAGTGAAGGGACCAACCGTGATGACAGGAAACATGGGAGCTGGATGTTCCCTCATCTTCTGAGAGAAGATTTGGCATGAATGACACTTCTTGACCTACTCGATACAATCTTTGATAAGTGTGGGCCAGAAGTAACTTGCTTGTAAAATCTTTTGGGCTGTTTCCAACCCAGATAAGTGACTGCCACAAGCTCCTGTATGACAATCGTTGAGCACTATGACGGCCTCCTCATGAGTGAGACATCGACGTAAGATGCAGTCTACACCTCTCCGATACAATGTATCATTGAGTATGAGATAATTCTTAGCCTGATGGCGTATCTGCCGCCGCTCGTCAGGAGAAGCAGAGGTGGGGCACTTCAAAGTCTGGAGATAGATCAATATATCTCTGTACCAGGGGTCTGAAGATTCAATCAAAAACATATCCCCCCGGATAGGCGATTCCTCAGGCACAACGTCACCTGACTCAACCGGAAGCTCTGAAATAAGTTCTGCGAAGACCAATGACTTCTTGGAATTTGCTGAAATGAAGTCTAAGTCAAATTCTTGGAGGATGACCATCCATCTACTGATTTTTCCGTCGATAACTCGTCGTGTCAACATGTACTGGAATGGATTCATGACAACAACGACGTTGGTCTTGCGAAACAGAACATAGTGACGGAACCGTTGAATAGCATGAACTGCTGCCAATGCAAGTTTTTCAAGATGGGAATAATTAAGTTCCGGTCCTACGGGGCCTCAGCTCAGGTAATAGATCACGTATTCTGAAAATGAATCATCTTCCTGAACTAAATCCATGCCTATGGTTGACTCTGCGGCAGCCAGATATAATAAAAAATCTTTGTTATAATTAGGTGGTCGTAGTAGAGGTGCGGTTGTGAGGGCGTGTTTCAATGCATCGAAAGAGCGTTGAGTAGCTTCGTTCCAGAAAAAGGGAACATATTTCTTAAGTAAATGCATAAATCCCTTGGTGATTTCGGCATAGTTAGTGATGAAGCGTCATAAGAAGTTCGCCTTGCCTTGAAGACTTTGAAGTTGTAAAATTGTGCGTGGGGGGGGCAACTGGATTATTGCCTCCACCTTAAGAGGATCCACCATGATCCCTGTTGTTGATACGATGAAAACTAACAAACATACTGACGTGACGCAAAATCTACACTTGTTGGGATTCAAGCGAATCCTGAAGTAGCGACAACGTTCGAAGATCAGTCTGAGGTGCTTAGGATGATCCTTTCGCTTGCGAGAGCATGATGCTAAATCATCTAGATAGGCCTCGAATATATGTTTGAGGTCATGTAACGCAAAAGACATGGCCCACTGGAAAGTAGCACCATCATTCTTAAGGCCAAAAGGCATCTTACGATAGGCGAATGTACCCCACGGACAAATGAATGCCGTTTTGTGTTGGTCTTCAGGTTTGATTTGGATTTGATTATATCCCGAAAAACCATCCATGAACGAAAAGGCTTCACAACCGACACATTCATCAATGATCTGGTCAATGAATGGGGTTGGAAAATTATCTTTTGGACATGCCTTGTTCAAATCATGGAAATCAGTACATACATGAATCGTGCCTTGTTTTTTATTGACCGACACAGGGTTTAACACCCATTGAGTCAAATGAATAGGGTAAATGAAACTTGCCTTGAGAAATTTCTCAACTTCAAGCTTAATGGCTGCTGCTTTCTTAGGATTAACTGGACGAAGTTTTTGTCGAACAGGCTTAGCATCAGGATACGTTGTGATTTCATGTTCAACGATTTTCGGATCGATACCTAGCATTTCCTCATAAGACCAGGCAAAAACATCGCAGAATTCTTTGAAAAGATCCGTGTAAATATGAATCTCTTCAGAGGAGCAATCCACTCCGACGAAGACATTCTCCACGACACCAGGGTTTCGAGAGATATTGATAGGTATAGTTTCAGTGATAGTCACCATATTGCCCTCAGCATAAATTTCCTGTGTAGCTAAGAGATTAATAGGACATGGCTGATCTCCCATCATAGTGATAGTGAATTCTCCTGCTTCGATTCGGCTTAACTCTGGGAGGAAGTATGATCTGTGATGAAGATCTTCCCAAGGTTTGTCTAGAGTAGTCATCACCTCGATTACTACTTCGTCAGAAGGCAAGACTAAGTATAAGGAATCGATGGTAGCAAGAGAACGCTGAGCCCAAATAGGCTCTAGAAGTGGATCTAACTCTTGTGCGGGAGTCAGATCGGGGTTAGTTGAAGCTTGCTAGACTAAAGAGTACGCTACTTTAGCAACCAACAAGGGCATGGACATGCCAGAGTGCCCTGTCTCATCCATCGTGGCTGATGGGGAAGGAAGAATCCACGGATCCTCAAAGTAAGTCGTGCGGAACGACGAAACGTGAAAAATCTTAGCCTTGTGGTGATTCGATATAAACTTGACATCATCATGAGGAGGTGGGTAATCGAAGGTAACCATCAAGGATGGGCACAAACCAACTCCTACGTTAACGACACTGGCTTGAGGATTATCAATCATGGGAACCATGGATGCCCCCAAAGCTGGGTCAGGTCTAGAGAAGGAAAATTGATCGATGGTCACTATCCAACCTTTGTGTGGAAACAACAAGACTTGGAAACCTATAGCAACCATAGCTTTCATAGCATAAGTCCAACTCCGACCTAACAAGATGTTATAGTCGAGGGGAGCATCGACTACCTCTACTTCAACGCACACGATCTTCCCTCCTAACTACACAGGGAAATAAGGAACGATGCCATGTGGTCGGAAAGAACGACCGTCAAACGCAGTGAGGAGAGTAGGTGATGGAGACAAAGTGGGTTGACCAATGGATTTCCAACATGATAACGACATAATGCAAGTCGAAGCGCCCTCGTCAACCACCGTGTGGAAGATATTCCGTGTAAAATTTTTCGTGGGATGAGCCACTACTATCTGAAACGCGACGTGGTAAGGTAGACGAGGTTTTAAATCGGTTGTATCTAACATGATGGTACTCGGGTTACAAGTCTTAGTAGATACTAAAGCATTCAACAAGGGTTTTCTCTGAGTAGGGCAGCTTTGGAGGACCTCCAAAGTAGACATCACATAAGGGGTTTGTGATAAATCCTCCACCACAGAGTAATTATGGGAGGCCCTTGCGTTTGGGTTATGAGAAGCTTTCTTAAATGAACCCTTTGGAATGCGTGTCATTGTTTCACCCAATGTCTTCTTGATCTGTAGAGGAAGAGATGGGAGTTCAACTTCTTTACCCTTCTCAGAGGCGCTTGGTTTACTATAGTCGTGCGCTCTAGTTGTTATGAAAGCATCACCCCTAACTATATATACATTCGCGAATGAGGAACTATTTGGAGGAGGGAAGGTTTCTTGGCTGCCCCCTTCGACACTTGTAGAGGCTTGAGTTAAATTTTTCCCATGTTGAAAGGGATTAGTTAACACTGCTTGCAGCTGCTATGTGACAAACTTTTGGGCCTCTGCAAGTCGAGGACATAGATGGGTCGGGTGGTCTTCTGCACACAAATTGCATGGATACCTCGCCTTCTATTTTTCCGTGGTGCCCTCGCCAACATTATCAGTGGTTTTTTTCTCCCCCTTACACTTCTTTCGTTGTTTTTTCTTCCCTTCAGGCTGCTGGGTGGCCTTTGGGTTAGTCGTCTGCACGGAGTGTACTTCCGACGTTTGGGTAGGAGGAGCATCCAAAGCAGTAGTCTGGCTGGCCGCTGAGTGTTGTATAGATAACTGTTGCAATTGCTTTGTCAATTTCTCAGCGGGCTTGGTTTGTGCTGAACCAACAATACCATCGGCATGTGGTCCAACTCTCTGTCTAGTTTTATCTAGTATAGATCATGGTGCATCCGGTAGGATGTTGTACAATAAAATAGACTGAGAATAGATGAGCTCAAACTATTGAGCCCTCATGATGCCATCTTCTTCAGGAGAAAAATCCTGAAGTCACGACGTCTTTGGATAATTGTGGGACTAGAGACTTAAGGAACTACTCAAGCAGGAATGCTGGTGGGACTGGTACTTTGATTAGACTCTTTCGATGTCTCCACTCTCGGATATGATCAGAGATGTGGTCCGTTGTTGTATGTTCGGAATTGGCTAGAAACTCTGTGCCTGTGTCATATCTCACAGGTAACTGGAAATGGTTAAGGAAGGCCATCCCTAGTTTTCCAAAGGAAGAGTATCTTGAGCGATCGATCTCGATGTACCATTTCACGACACTCCCGATAAGAGTGCATTGAAACAATCACAACTCAACGAAGTCATCCTTCAATGAGTTAGATGAACACCAAAGATGGAAGGTAGTCACGTGATCACCTGGATATTCATTAGGCTTGGCCTCAAACTTTGGAATGTCTGAAGGAAACTTCGTTGGCATAGGAGGCCAATGTGGATTGTGACAAATAGGATCATTTAACAACCTTGTCAAATATGGCAAGTGTAATGTCGCCAGGAATGGTAGTTTGGGTTGCTGCTGATAACCTGGGAAAAAGGGTCCTGGAGTTTGACTGGCACCAGGTTGCCAGGAAAAGTTTGGCTGCTGGCCCAGATTCTGGTAGAAACCATGGCCCTGACTAGCGTAAGGATTTTGCATCTGTAGAGACATCATTGACTGATTCCCCATGAAGGACATAGGATGTTGGGCATGCATCGTGTTTGAAGGACTTTGGGAAGGATTAACCCATGAAGGTCTTGATGGGAGAGGCATAGAAGTCTATCTAGGGTTCCATTGACAGTGGAAAGAATTACCACAGAATGGCATTCCAGAGGAGGGAACAAATCCTTGTCCTGAGTTCCAAGGTCCTGCTATATGTGCCCCCGGCGCAGGAATAATACCCTGCGCCGGAGTAGACTGTCCAAAAATGGGAGTGCCCCCAGATGGGAAAATGGTGGATGCGAAAGTGTTGTTACCAAACATCCCGTTCCAAACAAACGGTGATGAACCTACCGGCATAGTGTGCACATGTGTTCCTTGATTCCCGGCTCCAAATGAACTAGTGTGTGCAGGCTGCCCGACGGACTGCTGATGCAGACCGCCAAGAGAAGGGGACGAAGGAGAGATATGACCTCCAACGTAAGGAAAAGCATTAAAAGGGACAAGAATGCCCCCAAGTTGACCTTGAAAAGGAGAATTAGAGCTCCCTACCCCCAGATCCAAATTCTGTAAAGTGGAGTGAGTGAGTGCAGGACTTGTACCCGAACCAGGCATACTGTATGAAAATGGAGAGCCTGTCGCACTGGGTGTGAAGGGAGTTGTGGCCTCCACGATAGATGGGATCGGTCCACTGTGCGACGTAGTTGCGGCCAATACTATGGTGGCTTGGACTGACAATATCAAGTTAGGAGATGCTTCTCCTGTGGTAGCAACGGTGGTGGGAATGGAAGAATTCCCATAGGAAGTAACAACGTTTGTTTCCATAGCTATGTGAGGCACTGATAGGCGTTCGTAAAATTGGATTGGTACAATGACTGATGGCCAAGTATCAGTGGTTGGGGTTTCAATCGAGCCAAGATTGGTGGTTGAGTCCTCCGGGAGTTGTTTGGGCACAATGGTTTGTAACCCAGTTGCTTCGAAATACCTTTGTTGGTATAGCTTCCGCCTCAATGGTGGCGGGGGTGGCTCCAGTATAACCGGCAGCAGGCCCAGAAGCCTTCGTGACCGGTGGAGCTCAGGATCCTCCACTATGTGAGAAGATCCAAGACACGCTAAGGTATTCTACATGTTCAAATAGTAACACTCACTAAAAAAGAATCCCTTAAGAGATAAGACAAGCAAACACTAAACTTGTTGGAAGAACAGTTACAACAACCAACACTAGAGCAACTTACCGGTGCAAGTGCAACTCGAACACGGAAGCACCCTTCGGGTATACTCTACAAAGCGTGGTCTGATGTCTGTCCTAGGTACCGCGGTATACCCCCGCAGTCACCTGTGTATGTCCCTAAAAAGATTGCCAGCTAGTTTTCCAGCACGCGAACAATCACCAGGCGGGTACAGTCGAAAGTCAGGTAGACCACAATGAGCAAGGTATCAAGCTCGAAACCTTTCAAGGGTATCGAGAGAAAATGGTCTGGAAGACAACTGAGGAACTCGAATGGATTTGAGACCCACGAAGCCCCATGGCAAGCGCAAACGACGAAATCCCATAACAAACCCTCGATATGTGTTCTCCACTATGCTTGGTCCATCTTTGGAGGGGTTATCTCTGCTACCTTTCCTTACGCGACCTCGTGTTTAGCCCCTGTGTTAGAGGGGTGTCCCTGATAACTTCCACGAAACTGGACTTCTACACTCCCTATCACAGACTCCAATGTTTGGTTTTTAGTGGCCTTGGAGAGTTTCCTCTCCAACCTAATCCAAGGCCCTAGTCTTGAACTAGTATATGAACCCTACAAACAAAAAATCTAATAGATTTTAAATTAGCGTTGCTTTTATGGGATTTTTTACGTCACGGGGTATGAAGGTGAAACTGATGATGTGTAAAGACTCAAAGCAAAAACAAATGAAAAAAGATGGAAACAAAAGACTTTTACTAAATGTAAAAATCAACAACTTTTCACAAAGAAAGACTTCTTTTTCTTTTCAATTTTTCTAAGATTTCATGCAGCAAACATAAAGGAATTTCGCTCGTCTACGAGCTACTTATGCTCTAAATGCACTGCCAGAACTTATGAACAAAAAGACTTCTTCCTAGCTATTGATGCAGAAACACAATCTTCAAACAAAGAAGAAAATGAAAAGATTTTTTTTTCTTTTTTCTTTTTTTATTTGCGTGCGAATCAAGCAACAAAGGGAAAATACCGACAAGCCTAAAACCAAGAAAAAAAAACAAGATTATGGCTTAAAGCGCAGATCGCAAAGAATCAGAGCAAAGACACCCAATGGAAATCAATAAAGCAAAGACTCTTACGCTTGTCTAAAAACCATAAAACAAAATTTTTCTTTTTTATCTTTTCTATCAACTATCAACTAAGAAGAAATAGGCTAAGGGTAAGAGGCCCTAACCTACTGACTGTTCAACCCTAGACTCAAACACCTGAGAGGAACACTTCTCACCATAGGAGGGGATGAATGCCCCATCCTGATTGAAAAGCAGACTGTCAAGCACGCTACTATCACTGAAACATCACACGTGCGAACGCGTGCTGAGCTAAAACAGAACGTGTGTACACGCGGTCTGACCTTGTACATGCCGCATGTATGTATAATCTCTAAGACAAAAATAACCACAGGCAGCCTAGACCAGGAAGAGGCCTCTGGTATTGATAACCAGGGTCTCTTGAAGGCTTGGATGCTTCTTCTTAACAGAAAAGAAAAATGATTGCAAGGAATAACAAAACACAACAAGACAAACTGAGACAAGACTATGAACCAGCAAGACCCAGACAGGATCCAGAAAACCCCCTGAGAATGTATAATTCTGACAAGGAAGAGGAGGACTGCCTCTTAAGCTCTCTGAGTTCCTACATGCTACTGAAACCTCTACAACTAGTGTTCACACGTGGGCTGTAAGAGATTAGGGCGCGGGTACACGCGTGCAGGCCTTCTGCAGGCTGTGTGTACCTCTGTGTGTCCCAAAAATTTCCATCAAGCAACAGTCAGGGAAAACTGGTATAAAGAACCAGGCTCCCTGCTAGCTCAGGCCTTACAGAAAAATATAGGCAAAGAAACATAAAATCTAATCTCTTAAACTACCCAAAAACTCAACTAAATCCGAAAACCCTAAAGAGTATCGTCCCCAGTATGGTCACCAACTTTGTTGTTGGGAAAAATACCCTACGGACTAGCAAACTAGGGTCAGACTTGCATGCAGATTTTGACCGTAAAGAAATTACTTTTTAACCTACCACCCAAAACTTAAACCCCTCTTCCACAATACATGCATGGAAATAAACTATTAACCTTTTTACTGATGTTTGGTGTAGATCCTCCATTGCGCTTTGCCTGCTTACTTGCGTTTCTCCTTCCAAAGATAATCCTGCAATCAAGACAAAACACTACACATGCATGCTACTTTTCTACTTGAGGGTTATAAATTAAGCATAAATTAAACAAATCATAGATAACTCATGCATTGTGACGGGAAAAGTATTCTTTTATTATTTTCAAAATGAATCAACTTACAATCAAAGTCGAGATCGGCTACCACTCCTTGATCCTGATCCTGGGCTCCTCCTCTTCTTCTGTCCTCCAACTGCTTTGCATTAATTCTCCTTAGGCTTGAGGAAAGACTAAAGGGTTGGGACAATGGATTTGGAAAATGGGCAGAGTTTCTTCGCTTATCTTTTTCCTCCTCCAAAATGCACCCCTACCCCTTATTTTATAGGCTAGAAGGAGCTAGGGTTTTGGACGAACTCTCGGCCATGCATCGCTGGGAGTTTCAGTTAACTGACCCATAGATTTTTGTCCCATCAGAAACTTTCCTATTTTTGTGTTTTGTTAGGTAAACACAGGCTGTAGTAGGCCTGCTAGGGTTTACACGCATGCAGTAGTGGGTTAGGGCGCGTGGGCCTTGACCCAAGAGGATTTTCAAAGAGGTTTTTATGTATATGTTTTGGTAATGAAGGGATATGAGTTGGCCTTGTTATCCCCGATATCTAGGGATAACTAGGAGATCATGTCTCGAGGCCCACATGGTCCTAGACATGGAGTACCGAGAGCAGGAGCGACCTAAGCATGGCCCTGGAGGGCCCATCTTCTTTCTTCTCAGCCAGCTTTGTCCTGTCAGCAGTACCGGCCTCCATCACTACCGGCCTGGGCCTGCATCAGAGAGGACTCTTGCTCCATGAGGTAATTGGTCCGAGGTATCATGGTATGTATCATATTTGATCATTATAACCTTCTTATGTATGCATTAGGTCTCTTCCATTTCGGATGACTGCTTGGATCTTACACTAATCCTCTTGACCATTGTTGGGGTGATTGATGGGGCAACTTAGGAAGCCGGTATTCATGGGTTTTGGTTAGCCACCAAGGGGGGTTTGCAGAGCCATCGTCCGCTCCCACCATCTTATTCACTTTTTCATCTTATATCCCGCTCATCCATCCCATTCCCCTAGTCTGGCCATTAGGAAGACCATCCAGGGTACATCTGGTCTTGTGGGAAGAAGGGGCTAAAGGCCCAGGGAGTAAAAGCAGCTGGTAAAAGATAAAAGCCATAGGAAAATAAAACCTAGAGATGCTTCGCCCAGGGGATCCCCGAGAAGGCA
>JZKD02S1835234.1:318495-345916 GCA_000966675.3 Picea glauca | reverse complement strand
TTAGGCCTAGCTTTAGCTACACCTAGGTAAGTCTTTCCTTCTTAGGGTTTAGGGTTGGTGGCCTTGCCATAGCAACACCATCAAACCCTATCTCTCTTGTCTTTAAGTTTGAGTCTTCCTAAACCATTAGCCTCATCTCTTTTGACTCCATTAACCCAAGGCACTAGTCTAGAAGCTCTCTTGAACTTGTTTATGCCTTAACTCTCTTTTAAACTACCTTTCAAATTGAAACCCTAACTAACCTAGCGTCTAACCCTAGCTTTCTTGAACTAACCCTAATAAGGAGACGTCTTGCTGATTTCAACTTATGCTTGGATAGAAAGGTGCGGCCTAGTCTCCTTATCATAGCCATAGAGGTTTTACAAGTTTTCATTGGTTGAATTTGACAAAACGTCACTTCTTGGCTAGCTAACCCTAAGTTGCAAACAACAAGTTTTATATAGGTGACGTTACATGTTTAGACCTCTTGTTTATACCTAAAATGTTTTGACTTTGTCACCTTCCTTTATTGGTTTTGAGCTATTGACTATATCTATAAGATTGTTTGGTAAAACGTTGTGCTCTTATCCTTTCAAATTGACTTGTTGATAGGGCTGACGTCATAGTGACTGCAACAAACTTATAGAGGTGACATCACACCCTTTAGACCTCTTTCTTGGCATGCAACGTTGTGACTTCTCTCACCTCCTTTGATAGACATTGAGTTATTGATTGCATTTCACAAGCTTATTTAAGAAAACATTCTACTCTTGACCTATCAATTAATGCTTGACGTCACACTTCTTGTAGCAACAATATAGTGACGCAGAAATATTATATGTGTGAGCTAATTTGAGTATCTTATTGCATTAACATATAATACAAGGTTTAATTTGAACATTGAATGCTCATTATCTCTTGTGCTTTGTTGATGAAGTGATAAAATCATTTGTCTTTATTTAGCCATCATTGACTTTGTCAATAATAGCACTTAATCATTTGCTCACATATTAGAAGATAGTCATTTATATCTTGAAGTACTAACCCACTGCAAGCATATATTCTAGCTTTGTTGTCTTGTCTCGCAAACAGGTGCATCATCAGTGGATTTTTCTCTTTGACTATCTCATCTTTGGCAGCAATCTGTGAAAAGGAACTTCTTTGACTTGGTCCATTACCCTTTAGCCCTTCATCAACCCAGATTTGCTTAGGGACGTCTCCCTTGGACTATCCATCCTAAATAGAAAGAGCTCCCCATCGAGGTGTCAGTGGGTGGGGAAGCTCCTGTTACGCCAGTTTCAAGCCTTGACTCAAGCTCCTTAGACCTTTCCTACAAACCGTACGATAACAGGCCTGATGCCAAGTAAGCATGTGTGGTGCAATTTAGGGTTATAAAAACATCAAACACTATTGGGTCCATTACCCAAACCTTTGTGCTATGGGTCTTTCTTCAAGGGTTGACATCAATGACAACCAACCTTAATCAACAAAGGTGATTCACAGATAGTCATTAACCTCCTCTCTCATCTCCTAAACAATGAAGATCCAGAGAATATCTCCCCAAGTTGGAGACTCATGAATGGTATGATCAGAATAAAGTCAATCCTTCAGCCTCAATGGGTAATTCTTCCCTCCTAGATCTGAAGAAACACAAATCAAGTAGCAGATATGTTGACAAATTTTGGGGTAGATCTGTAGGAAGGAGACTTCTCTTGTTCTCCAAAATTATCTCCAACTCACCCCTTCATGATTGCATGTAGAAAAATGGCTCACAACAAGGATCATATCCTGAATGGGGTGAATACAGACATGATGGGTGGACAACTAGATGGGAGGAAACATGGCCTAGTCTCCTGCCACCTCAAGCCAGCTCAAGCGCACTCCACCTCCACCATTAATTCATGAATTTAACGCCTCAATCGTCGCTCCTTGTTATTCATTCGATTCTGGTTTGGTTTAATGTGTTGGCTCCTCTGTTCATGGGAACATTAATGGTAATGGGCTGGACACAGTCTCAGTCCCATCACCCCCCCAACTAGGTGGTTTTAGGTCTGCGTTCTGGAGAGCCATGGCTCATTCGAGCCCTTGGCCTCCAAAGTCCTGGCCTTCTCCATATTTTGGCCCAGTCCTTTGCCTCTGGCTCGATCTTTTGTGGTGCACTTGGCCCTTTACACCCAACACTTATCCTCTGGTCAGTCACTACTTCTACATCTGGCTAGTCTTGCATCCTTCGAGCAACAACTTTCACAACTTTTACGCACTCCTCACCTGGTTTTATGTGGCTTTCTTGATTCCTTGACTTAGAGGTAAGTCAAAAAGGGGTGTGGCCTGGTATGATTCTAAAGGAAGGGGCACAAGAGGGTGTGGACAATAGGATCATCCAAGTTCTCCTCAAGACCCTGAGGGTGTCTCCACCCTAGAGCCTCTCTTCACTCCCACTCCTTCCTTCACTCTTGATTTTCCTCCTCAGGCCACCACTCCTTATTTTACTCCACTATCATCTCCTTATGATTTTTGAGTCAAATGGTTCAAAAATCATGGTAACTCCCTCGGCTTCACTCCAAGGCTCAGCTCGTCACCCCCCTGCCAGCCTCCACCTCCCTCATTCCCTCAACTCCTCTCTCTTCTTCATCTTCCCCCATTCCTTGTTCTGAATCCCCCAACCCCTCCTCTATCTCTCCTCCACTTCCTCTTCCCTCTTTTTCATGCTCCCACTACATTGGAAGGAACGTTCTTGAGGAGTCTTTGGAAGCCATCAAGCGAGGAATTGAGGACATCAAGGGAGTCATCAAAGAGATGCAGCACAAGGAAGAAGAATGGTTGCACCGAGAGGAGCTTCTAATGACTCCTCTTCAAGATCTCATGCAGGTTATCTTGGACAGAGGAAATCTAGGTAGAGACACCATGCAAGATCGACATAACGAGCCAAGGCTCGACCCCAACACTGGCTAGCTCCTTCTGGCTCAGGTTTCCTATTTTTTTTATGTTTTCAGCTAGTTTTTTTTCACAAGCTCCTTGCCCTGTGTGACTTCTCAGATCTAGGAATTTTCAGTCTTAGCATAGTCCAACTTTTTGGTTTAGGTATGCTCAGTCTAGACAACATAAATTTCTCCCTGCATGGCACACTAGATCTACATCCATTCGTTATATGATTTTTACAACTTTGCAAGTTTTGCATGGACAATATGAATTTTATGGCCATGTCGCAACATTCATTTCCCACCAGGGAAATGCTGTCACAACCTCCTATAATAGCATGGCATATGTAATTTTTCTTCTTAGTAGGATTTATTACAAATCCTAACTTACAAAAAAAAAACATAAAGAAATAAGCCTCACATAAATAATTAAATAAATGTGAATACAACTATGACCAACATAAAGTAAATAATTGACATAAATAATTAAATAAATGTGAATACAACTATGGCCAACATAAAGTAAATAATTGACATAAATAATTAAATAAATGTGAATACAACTATGACCAACCTAAATAAATGTTTAGGATAGCTCATAGCTTTAAGACCTTCGGATGTTGGTCATAGACCAACATAAATAAATGGTACCACAACACTAAAACAATAGAGTGGTTGTAGTCATTAAACAACATAAATAAATGTAAGGATCACTCTTTAAGTCCTTGGATTCTAGCAAATCCATTTTCATTCAACCACATAATCTTTCCATTTCACAAGGGACATATGTGTTGGGATATATTGAAATATTTTTGCATATTCATTGTGCAAAATATTTTTTCATTGAGTGTTGTAGGAAAATTCCCCCTCAGACAGGTGAATGTCCTCTTGGATCTTAGACCCCTATGACCAAGACATAAAAATGCTAACATTGAACACTGACATTCCTTTAAATGTAGCTAAACTAGTCAAAAGAAAAGAGGTAAAAAACATGATGTACCTTTTTCTGAAGTTTGTCCTTGCTCAGTCCAGGATGAACTTGATCTTCAAGCCCTTAAATGAGTTCTACAATTCAATAGACAACAAAGACAATGCATGCTTCCTATTCTACCAAGATTAGTTTAAACTAGATTTATCAAGAAGAGACAAGCTTATGCAAACACACACAAACTTGAAGGAAACATGCCAAGCATATATATTAATGAGAACATAATAAGGTTCTTACAATCTGTAGATGCAGATGCAACAACCTCACCAATTTCTCCTTGTCCAACCCCTTGCTCGAAAGACCCACAATCAGAATGACAATAATTTTCATTGATATTCTCCCCTCTTTCACCATGAGAATGCCTCCTTATATAGGCTTTGAGAGGCTCAACCACCTTAGCTATTCTTGGAATAAGTTGTGGATATGACTTCATCAGTTGTGGGATTTCCCTTAGATCCAGCCTTTAACTTGGATTCGATCCAAACTAACTCAGATGATTCTTAGCTATCCTTAGAGATAAGGGGGATTCTTCCCCAAGATTATCTCAGCAGATTGACGCTCCCTTAAATATGGGAATAGAGCATTATAGCACTCCCTGCTAAGAGGACAAGGAGCGCTAGCGCTCCCTGCATGTGGGCAGGGGAGTGTTGATCTCCAAAAATCCATTTAAGATGATCATTCTTCAAGGTAAAAATCTTGTAAGATTTTCCAAATGTCATGTTTCCCTCTTATAACAAGTTTTAGAGGCTGTACCAAGTGTTCTTATGATGTTGTCCGCAATGCTACACATGCAGGACAAGAATATGAATTTTGCGACACTTGCAACAAAAATGCGACACTTGCGACAATGATAATGGGATATTAATGAAGTGAGGAATTTTGACATGTAATAGATTGCCCCCCAAAGTGCGAGGTCAGAAGATGGAAGTTGATCACTGAAGTGATTTGTAGAACTTTGAAGCAAGGGTATGGAGTCGAAGAACCTCATAGAAGTTGCAAACAACCATCAAACAAATGTTACCATACGTTTCAAAACCAAGTCAGGTATACCTATGCTTGAATGATAAAGGAATTAAGGTATGGCCACCAGAAAATATAACGTGGATCCATAATCATATTAACTTAAGGGTATAGCCACCAAATATACAATGTGGATCTATACCTCCATGACATGAACTAATCGTAGTCACGAGAAATACACAGTGGATCTACAAGATAATAAAACATAGCCATGGAACAATACAAAGTGGATCTTAGTGACAACATATATATCAAAATGCTCAAATGATCTCCTTTCACAGCTTGGATAAAGCATATGTTAGAGTGAACGCTCAACCCAGGGTCTTCATCCCAATCCCGATGTGGTACAAATCTATCCATGTGAATAGATGTTTTGATGTCAAACATGGTAGAAACCACTTGATTACCGGTCATTGAGGTAAACCATTAACAAGTGTGAGGGAAATAACCAGTTATGTCAATGACTCCCAAGGTACCCTAGTACAATCCAACGAATGTGAATATATGAGCTGAATTTGAACATTCTTGGAGTCGTCCGACTAGAGGTCAATGATGTAAACCTATTGTCGGAGGTGAGGAGGCCTTCCATTGAGGCATGCAGGTCCCAAGGTACTAACTGTTTTCTAAGTCAAATTTCTCGGATAATTTGTTTAAGTCGACAGGAAAAGACTCGTCAAAGGAGGGCATTGATGTATCCCTCATCAACGACACAAAATTGACATAGAAATGTAAGATGGTGAATCAAATGAGTATGGACTGACATGGGTATTGAAACAAGAAATTTGTGATGGTTGACTCTAGAGGCGGATACTTCCCTTGAACACTGAGGCACAAGAAACATAAACATAACATAGACCAAAACATGATGCAATGTCTTAGCACCAAAATTCACCCCTGGATTGCGGTAGAGGTAAGCCTGATACCCATCAGTTTGTATGTCACGAAAAATAAATTTAAAGGCGGTCTAATGGATGTAGACTTAGGATAATATTGTTTTAACTCAGAAAACTGGGCTGGTATGCATAGGTAGGTGAGGTCTTGATCTAAATTCGGTAAGTAAGTTTGGTATAGTGCTAATTAGGGGGAAGAACTTAAGGAGAGTGGATAGGTCTACTATGGACATCCGATCTTCCAACAACCTAAGGAGGAAAAATTCAGAAAACAAGATCTTCTTGGATTCGAAACTTCAGGAAACTAAAATGCTATAACTACACTGCAATCAAACATCCATTACAACACAGTCACAACCATCCATTTGAATCCGTCAATCATGAACATTCAATATCAGATGCATAATAAGATGGAGTAAGAAAATATGACTTGGATTAAACAAGAAGTCTCAAATACAAATACATAACCAGAAGCAAGAGGCTTTACTAAAACTTTACAATACGAGAGCCTAGATCTACCATCGACCATAAAAAAATATCAAAACTGAGTATTTATACTCAGAACAACTCGGCATCACTGAGAGTGTGACCTAGATACTACAATCAAATCTTTGTGTCTACATCTTCTTCTGTCAGGTTGCGCTCACATTCTTTTGACAGACACAAGATCAGATCGGTATGGGCTTCATAAGAAAATCCATGACAGGGAACTTTTGACTCACAGTCCACCCTCTATCGCCAGATTTTTCATGCTTTCCATTTATGTGATGAAGCAAGGTTTCAACTACCTTTCCACTTTCATTAATTAATTTTATTGGGATAACGATGAAGACTGACACCCATGAAAACTCCAGGTGAGCTCACAACTCCTTTGAGTCAAAATTGGTGCCTCGAGGCCATAAGGATCATTCTCTATGACTAACTCTGGTGCTCTGATATTTTTCACGGTTCCATTTTCCATATGAACCAACCTTGTTACCGTGGGTTGCAACCGTGCCCGCCTAATTCCTAGGCGCTTTGGGATTTCTCATTTCACGAGTTTACATTGCGATCCCTATTGGAATCCTCGAGTCACAAAATTGTGATTATGTGGATTAGGTGAAACATATCCCTTTGCATCGGATGACCTCGATGAACATTGAATTTTTGGGACCTTGGGTCGTTAACATTTCTTACTTCAGTCTCCCTCTCCAAATGAATTTCTCCATGCCGATCCCACGCTATGAGTTTTTTAGGAGTGGACGATCAAGATCATTTCAGGACTTCACATGTCATGAGTCTTCAAGACTCTACCCTCCTACTTTCCCAACTCACAAAATCGTGAAATCGTGAAAAGATGGTCCAACGGTCCAGATCTCTCCTTTAATCAATGACTGCGATGTTTTCATGATTTCGCATTTCGTGAGTTCCAAAGAATTTTCTTTCGAATGCTCCATCTTGTGAAATAAAGAATGCTAATATTGTTCCATGCATCCTTTCAAAATGAGTAGATCTGATCATTTCACAATTTCAGACCTCTCCTTGATGCTAAACTTGGTGCAAGTATATGATCCTAGTTACCCGATGGCCATCGATCTGATCTGCTTGAAGGATCTCTATCGTTGAAAACTGATCTTTGCCCACTCGCTTGATTTGAGTTAACATCAGACTGCTCAAGTATTGCACTTGGTGCCCATGAATGTGACCTATGAAAAATCACACGGATGACTGACTGGGGGCTCAGGAAAACAAAAGCTCAGCGATAGAGGTAAAGAGAAAATAGATCGTCTTTAGGGAAAACAGAAAGGCTTAGAGCCAATACTTCTCAGGAAAAATGCTAAGGAAAAATAGGTCTATCAAATAGATGAAGGCTAACAGAAGGAAAAATACAAGCCAAGAGGAAAAACCTACGATTGGGTCTGCAAAAGGGGGAGGGATAGGCAAGGCTATAAACTTAGGTAGAAACCACAAACCCTTAAGGTTTTGAAAAATTTATGTGCTAACACAATGGATACTATGACTTTCGTTGGGTGACCCAAAGGAGTAAAAGGACTCATGGGATTGGTTCAATGCAGAGGTTCTGTGGATTAAATTTGTTACAGGAAAATACCCCTGTGGACAAGTGGATTTCCTCTTGGATACTAGACCCCTATAACCAAGAAAAAAAGGTTTTAATGTGGACACTGACATTCCTTTTCATGAAGCTAAACTATTCAAGGAATAAGAAGAAAGAAAGGTAAATACCTTTACCGACGTTTGTCCTTGCTCGATCCAGGCTGATCTTGATCTCCAAGTTCTTCATAAGGTCCTGCAATACAATGAGAAACAACAATGAAACATACTTCCTACTCTACCATGATTAGATTCATAATAGATCTATCAAAAGAAACAAGTTCATGAAACATACAAAAAATTAAAGGAAACAGGCCAAGCACATATTTATATTAATGAAAACAAAGCAAAGTGCTTACAACCATAGATTTATATGCAACAGCTTCACCAAGGTCTCTTTGTCTAGACCCTTTCTCAAAAGTTCCACGATCAGAATGACTGTAACTTCACTGATATCTTACTTATGAGATCATAAGTTTGATGTCTCTAAACTGCCATGTGTTTTTACCATGAGAAGGCCTCATTATATAAGCTTGGAGAAACCCAACCACCTTAGAGATTCTTGGGATAGGTTGAGGATCTTTCTCCTTCAGTTGTGGATCCTCCCTAAGATCCGACCTTGACCTCAAATTCGAATCCAACTAATTTCCAAGATGAAGGGGATTTTTCCCTGATTTTCCTCAACAACCCAAAATTTCCTCAAACAAGCCAGAGCTCCCCCAAAAGGGTTCACAAATCATTGCAACTCTCCCCCAAAGGAGGGTACATAGCACTAGCACTCCCTGACAGTGGGCAGGGGAGCGATGCCCAAAATTCCTTCAAAAAATCCCAACGCTCCCCCAGAATGGTGTCATGAGTGTTGCAACGCTCCCCCAAAGAGGGGTAGGGAGCGTTGGCACTCCCTGACAGTGGGCAGTGGAGCATTTCCCTTCAAAAATAATTTTTAAGTGGTATTTTCCATGGTAAATTCTTTGTACTCCTCATCAGATGATTTCTCCTTCTTAAACCGGTCTTTGAGGGTGTCTCAAGTGTCCTTGTGATGTCGTTTGAGACACGACATGGGCAAGATGACTATATGATGTATGCGACACTTATGGCTAAAAAGAGGCACTTGCGACACTTGTAATGAAGACAATAGGTCATCATTGAAGTGAGTAATTTTGATGTGTAACAGATTTCTCCCCAAAGTACGAAGTTAGAAGACATAAACTGATGACTGAAGTACTATGTAGAATTTTTTGAGCAAGGGTATGGACTCAGAGAACCTGGCAAAAGCTGCATACAACCATCAAACAAATATTATGATATGTTTCAAACCCAAGGCAGGCATACCTATGCTTGTGTGATAAAGACTTGCAAGGTATGACTGCCATAAAATACACTGCGGATCCATAATTCTATTAACAAAAAGGTATAGTCACCCAAGATACAATATGGATCTATACTTCCATGATATGAACTTATCGTAACCATGAAAAATACATTGTGGATCTACGAGACGACAAGACATAGCTACAGACCAATACAAAGTGGATCTAAGTGACAGTATATGTGTCAATATTCAAGAGAAACTTCGTCGCAACCTGGGAAATGTACATATTAGAGTGATTTCTCAACCCAGGGTCTTCTTACCGATATCGATGCAGTATGAGTCTAACCATGTGGATAGATATCCTAATGTCGAACATGGTAGAAACCACTTGATTACCGGTCAATGAGGTAAACTATTAACACGTGCGAGGGGAATGACCATTGATGTCAATGATTCCCAAGGCACCCTAGTACATTCCAGTGAATGTGAATAGATGAGCTGAAGTAGAACATCTATGAAATCATCTGATTAGGGGTCAATGATGTAAACCCACTATCGGAAGTGAGGAGGCCTGCCATTGAGGCATGCAGGCCCCAAGGTAATAATTGGTTTCTAAGTCTAGTTCCCAGATGATGTGTTGAAGTTGAAAGGAATAGACTCGTCGAAGGAAGGCCTTGATGTATCCCACATCAACGAAATGAAACTGACACATAGATGTAAATTGGTGGATCAAAAGAACATGGATTGACATGGGTATTGAAACAAAAATTTGTGATGGTTGATTCTTGAGGTAGATACTTCCCTTTAACACTAAGGCACAACAAAAGAAACATGACATGGATCAAAACATGATGATGCAATGGATATTGTGACTTTCGTCAGGTGACCCAAAGGAGTAAGAAAACTCAGAGGACTGGTCTAGTGCAGAGGTTCAGCGGATTTAAAATGCATGCAAAGACAAAGTGTCATGTTCAAGGGCGACTGTAAGAGTTACTGGTAATGTTCTAAAAAACTGCTTGGCTTGCTTCCTTCAACTTTTTGCCCCATCCAGATAGATGAGTACCTCTTTTTGATTTAATGAGCTCGAGGATGGTAACACATGCTCGATATAGCTCACCTTTGATAAGTCCCTCTTCCTTTATTTAACTAAATGGAAGAAGTAAGGGTTCGGTCCCATATAGGCCCTTTAATGTATGATTATTTAATGAGTCCAGAGAAGGTATGCTCGGTGATTTTTCATGTTTAGAGAGTCTAAAAAGAACTTAAAGATGAATCCAATGTTTTCCTTTTTCATAATTTTAGTCTTGCGAGGCTGGAAAAGAGATAAATTAGTCTCATGTATTTACGAGCACGAGAAAGAACAAAGACTAAGCTCGATATTGGTTTCATTTTTACACAAGCTTGAAACAAAATTAAGTATGCTTGTAAATTCCCAACATAATTTCCAAAAGTAGGGATACCCATGGATGGTTGGTACTCTGCCCCAGCTTGAAAAGCTAGCGGCTTAACTCCAGAATGATAATCAAATGTTGGAGACATGCCCCGTAAGCTTTAATTCATTCATCGACTTTTAGGTTGTCACCAATTTCTGTACTAGATGGAGAAAAAGGATACAGGTGGATGAAGTGAAGGTTCAAATACGAGACCTAACGAAAGAATCGACTTGAGAGAGGTGACTATTTCATTTTTTAATAATCTTGTTATATGAAAAGAACTATGCTCAAGGCTCTGGGTTCACTCCCCAGATTTATGTTTCATTATTTAATGAGCTTGCTACAGAGAGGAAAAACTATGCTCATAGATTCTGTTTCATTTTTTAATGAGCTTGCCACAGAGAAGAGAAACTATACTCATGGACTCTTATTGATAATGGCTTCCAAGAGGATAACTCTCTAGAAGGACACCATGTCAAGGGACAAAACTCGGTCATGGCTTCCAAGAGATCTTCACTAGATGGAAGAAGAATACTCTGGAAGGAACACAGGTCGAGGTCCATGATAGGGGTAAGGAGATGAGGCTCCAATAGCCCTACTGAAGATATCACCATGTGAACTACCAGATCTAAGTCATCTTCATCAGCAGCTGAAGGCATGGGAGATAATGCCACATAATTGACCTGTGGCAGGGGTGATACTGACTTCATATAAGACCTGTTTAGGGAGGTCATTGGGTTGATGGTCAAGTCAGGGCCAATGAACAAAAGTTGATAAATGGTCACCATTCTTCCATCATTCAGGAAATATATAACACAAAAAATATTGGAAACAATATATTTCATGGCATAGAAATAATCTCTCCCAAGGAGTAAATCGAAATCCAAGGGGTCTTGAACTACCATAACATCAATAAAGATAGTTTTCCCTCCCACAGTTACAGGAAAATGGGGAAGGATCCCTAAAGGGTGTTTGGTTCTTCTGTTAAAAGAAAACAGATTCTGAGTAACTGACACATGCTGAGGATAACCCAAAGCTTGCCAAGAAATAGAGGAAAAAATACTAACAAACGAACCTTCATCTATCAGCGCATGAGGAACGTCTCGACCAAAAACCTGTACTGTAATATTGAAGGGAATGTGAGAGGGAAGGCGAGGTCCAGTTAGCACATCCCAATAAAAAAGGATGGAGTCATTACTTGGAGGGGGTTTCACGGGAGAAGGCGGAATACCCCCCAACACGGTATATTCTATATCAACAAGAAAAACGTGGGCAGAATTGAGTTTACTCTCTAGCGGGAGAGTAGGATCCATTGATAATGACATCAAATCAACCACTTGGGTTTCATTCTCCAAGGGGAGAATGGGGTCGATAGGTGGTAACATATTGACCACTTGGGTTGCACTCTCTAATTGGAGAGTGGGATCAACCAAAGATGGGATCAAATCAACCACTTTGTCAACCGGTTCAACTATGGACGTGACCAGATTGACGACATGATCAACCAGACTGACTGATGAAGGGACTAGAGAAACCACTTTGGAACTCTTCATAGGAGGATTGGGATTGACCACATTGTTACTCTTCAGATGAAGGATGGGACTGACCAATGTTGGGACTAGATCAGTCACTTGGGTTTCACTTTTCAGATTAAAAGTGGGGCTGATCGATGACGGAACTGGATCAACTACTTTGGTTATTGGTTCAACTGAGGATGAAACTAGCTTGACCATCTGATCAATCGGACTAATCGGGGATGGAACCAGATTGACCATTCCATCAACTAACGATGGGTTGGGGGAAATCTTACGATAACCAATTGGAAGTTGAAGCTTTTCTAAAAGAGAATAAGCCTCATCCATACGAGGACAAATGTGAGAGTAATGATCACCTTCACATAACATACAAGGAAATTTTACAGTTGTCTTCTTCTTACCAACCTTAACATCACTAGTTGATGAGGTGTCCCCAACATGTCTAGCAGAGGCTGATGATGTGGAGGACCACATTTCTAAGACTTTAGGAATACCAGGGAAATCCATCAGAAAGTGGTCACCCTTACAAATACTGCTAAGGAATTTGGGTTTCAAATTCTTCATTTTAATATTGTCGACCTCATCAAGACTCCCAGTATGATCAACAATAGCTGGTTTGCTTGGATCCAACATCTAATGTAGTTGGAGGCTTGGTCCCTTTCTGGTTCTTCTTCTTCTCTTTTCGTTTCTTCTTCTTCTTATCAACCTAGCTACTCTCTTTAGAGATTTCACTAGGCGAAGAAGGAGAAATGGAAGGAGACCTGATGGGTGAAGAAGGAGAGAGGTCGACATGAGGTTGATGTGTGGGTGGTGTGCTTACATATGAAGCACCTGAATTCGAGATCACCGAAGTGGAAAACAACCATATCGGTAACCCAATTGTGAGACCTGGAAGGCTCAAAGTAGCGATGTAAGGAGGACCAATGTTTCTGTAAGAAGGAAAAACAAAGGTTTCCCCTGGCAAAGGGGTTCCTTCATTGGTCGTTCCAGGAACTGATGCCATAAAAAATAAATATCCAACCTATATTATGCTAGGGATAACAAACAACACACGCTAAAAATCTAGTAAGCAAACAAACAAACAAAACCTTCTCACAATGAGCACACTAGTTGGGGATGAAATCCAACATCGTGAGAACAAAGTAAGAAGGGGTTGAGATAGAGAGGGTGGAAAATTTAAGTTGATGACCTACTTAACAGACTTATGCCTTGGTGCAAGATCCCACACATAAATGTGGGTATACCCTCCAAGGAGCCCGAGTGAGTTTGGCCAATGTCGATTCTAGGGACCGTGAAGACTTTCCCCTCCATAGTCAACTTGTGTAAAGACCCTAAAGAAATAGACCACTAAGTTTACCAACAACAACAATTATTCTTGGGGAAACAATCGACAGTATAATGCACATGCAAGGGCAGGGTATCTAGCCTGAAATAAACTTGAAAGGCTTCATCTCATCATTGTGGGTATACCTTCAAGCAACCCCCATAATACACACAATCTCTACACCAAGACCAACAAAGCAGGGTGAGTAACTCTGCTAGTCTCAATGCAACCTCAGGTTTGACCCTTGTGTGAGAAGGGATTCCAAAATGTAGCAATTGGATTTCACCGCTCCCTAACACAAGATTATATGTTTGTTTTCAGCTTTGGAAAGTTATGTTTCACACCTATTCCAAATCCCTACAACTAATCTAATGTAGGTTTGCTACCAGAAAACATAAACATATCTAATCAATTTTTAGTTTAGCGCTTTATTTTTAAGGCTGTTGTTACTCAAAAGGAAAATGGCATGGAAAATATGGTGTTTCAACCAAATCGAAATTTATGTAAAGATATGAATATGCAATCTTTTCATTTCGATGAAATCTATGCTACGAGAAGGAGAAAACATTCACCATTACAGATGCACAATGTCCCCCAAAAGCCAAAAACCATGCAATTCCGCTACTTCAAATGCAAGACAGTTTCACTACCCAAAATAAAAAATGCATTTATATTTATTATTATTATTAATACGTATACAAAAATTAAATACAAAACCTTCAATGCTCCACTACTTTCAATCAGGAGAAAGAGTCCTATGCAGATACAAAAGACACGAAGAAAAAGGGCTACAAACAAAGCATGCACTCAAGGCAGTGAGGTATGAAAGAAAACAAGTAGAAACTTGTTATAACAAGAAATAACACCATCAAGGATTCGAAAACCAATCAATCATTAAAGGAATACAATAAAATGCAGAGAAGAATCCAAGAAATGATAGGAAGAAAGAGAAATCACTCAAAACTGTATTGTAAAAAAAAAAGCTAGAAAAGACAATTTCACATTTCTAAAAAAGGTTTCAAGCTCCAAGAAATACAATAGGGAGTGATAAGCATAAAAAACCATAAAAAACCAATCCAAATAAATTCACAAACCAACCACAGACTCTGGGTAAATATCTCTGCAAAAAGGGTTGCAAAAGACTTAACAGAAGAAGGCATAACCTCTCAAAAAAGATACTAGTGCTCCCCCAGAAGGGTGCACAGAGTGTTGCAACACTCGCTAAGACACTATAGGGGAGAGTTGGCGGTCGGGTATGGCCTACAGGGAGGTGTTGGGCCACCCATAAATTAAAAAAAAAGTAAAAACAAATGAAGAAAAACTCACCTAGAATGCATAACAATTGATAAAATTGCTAGTGAAGGTAGGAGAAGGAGAAGGATAATGGATGCTGAATAAATAGTAAAAGTGATCTGAAAGGTGGGAAAAGGGTAGGTACAAACCAAGGAAAGACAAATAGGATTCCTTCCCCAGTGGAGTCTCCAATTTATGTTACAGGAAAATCCCCCTATGGACAAGTGGATTTCCTCTTGGATACTAGACCCCTATTGTTATAGCAAGATTTGCCTCACCATTGCTATCTTGCACAGAGGGCCTTTTTCATTTCCCTATGTAGATTTATCAATCCCTTTTTGATAAATCCAGAGCCAAAAATATATATTTTTCCACATATACACTCCCTAACTTCTTTGCAATATGCGTATATGCTTGTTGCTGCACTACAGCTCGCGTATATCGGGATTTGTGCTAGAAAATACAAAATGAGGTTGGGTTTCCATGTCACAACAAAGATATTTGATCTTTGTCCTTCCATATACTGGAAACGTTCTGACTTGATCCTTCATTTTCATTTTGGAGGCTATAAGAGCATAGTTTCGAGCTATGGAAAAAGAGGAGAAAGCATTCAACTTTGAGAGCAAAGTTACTCTGGAGAAATTACTTCATATTGAGTCTGCATCCCTTTGTCCCTCAAGTCTGAAAACTGTGTTTAGCCCCCAAGCTCTTTCCTTATTGTCGATAGGACCTCATTACCTCTTTGCTATGAGCTTGCCTTTGGTGGAGGATTGAAATGGTGGAGACCCAGTTGGAAGGAACTTGGTTTCTTGATTTCGAACCGTGCCGGCACGAAAGTTTGTAATGTTGATATTTCTATTGATCAATTATTAATAGAAATACTCCTTTCCTGTGCTATTGATATCTTGCAAATATATGATTATTATCCATGGGCATGATTGTAATGTTTATTAATGGATTGTGCTATCTGATGTGCTAACTCATTTTATATATTGTCACTATATACTTGCATCGCTTGTTTGTTGAGAACTTCTTGTAGGTGTAAAGCTTTGGGTCAAAGTGCTCAACGATGGAACAACATCAAACGATTAGATTGAGGTAGGATTCTTCCTCGTATTTCACATTAGTTTATATATCACATGTTGGAATTGAGTTGATTTCTGTAGTCATACCTGTCTATTGTGGTTTACCCTTGGCCATAGAGATTTTTTCCCTTGTAATAGAAATGGCGACTCCACTGGGGAGAGATCTTCCTTCTAAGGGTTGAAGTATTTTTTCTTCTTACATTGCTCTTTTTCCTTTGTGTTTCTTGTCGCATCACAGTTGGACAGAGTTTGTTCACTTTGGGTCTGATTTTTTTATCCTTTTACCCTTTCCTAGCCTTGTTTTAAAAGATATATGCCCTTTTTTCCCTGACAACCTCATATACACACTTGTTGTCCCACTGCGAGAGGCGTATATATGCCCTTTCCTCTTGAACAATAATGTATACCACTTCCCCTTGTTTGCTTTCTTGGTTTAGTGACTACTGGGTAAGTTTTGAGGATCACTGAGCCTTCTTAGGTCTCTGTGGTGCCTATTGAGATTATCTAGGATGACAAGAAACCTGTTTGGAGTTGAATTTTTGGGTGGCGTCTTTCTCTTTGTTTTCCATTTTTTATTTGTCCTTGGTAGTTGGGTTGTCTGCTTAGCTGCTTGATATTCTGCTTGAGTGATTGCTTTTATACACAGTAGAAGTTATATATCAATTCGCTTACCAGTCCATGCATTTTCTTTTTAATACATTGAAAATACAAAAAAAAATAGTTATTTTGCATTGGTTGGTATTTTTGTCTTGGAACCCTTATCATTAGCTTAGCACATTTAGTGAAAGATTGCATTTTACTTCTTAGTTGCAGAGTTAAAATTGAATATTGCACTATTTTTATTTAGCATATCATTCACTGAAAAGTTAAAGTTAGGCTTTGCATTATATCTATTTTTATTTTTATGCAGAGTCATAACACCATGAGTTTCATTTCCATACCTTTTTGAGTAATCACGACCAATAAAATTTACGCTTTAAACTAAAATTGATTAGTAACAATTTTATTGTTTAGGGTACACAAACTAGCCTAGGATTTAGTGCCTTGGAATACGATTTTGTGAGTAAACTTCTCCAAGGCAATTAAATCAACATATGTGTCTGAGACAGGGAGTTGAGAAATCCATTGTATAATTGGTAATATCAGGAGGCTCCGCTCACACTGGAGTTAAGCACGAGGTCACGCAAAGTTTGTTGAAGGGATAACTCATGGATACTCACCTAGCATCAGAGATATTTTTGTGGATTTATTCGTATTTGGGGATCTTGCTAGTATCCAGACCTTTGTGAGAGGCGGTACTTTCAGGGTTTCGAGCTTTGCTACCTTTCCCATACGGTAATCCAAACTTACAATTGTTCGTCTGTGCATTGGTTATAAAGTGGTTGATTAGTTGCTTGACTTAGGTTTCTCATAGGTTACTTGTAGGGGTTATTCTTCTTGTATCCTGAGTCAAATAGGGGTCGGAAAACACACAACATTTATGGAATATTACCTCTCCGGAGGGATCTGACCAATTGGTTGTTAAACCTACAAGGGCCCTTATAATTGATTCTGTTACCTCCAAACTTTAGCAAGGAGTCTCAGGTCCCTCTTGGACGAGACATACCTTCTTTAACGAGGGAGGCCACTCAGCCACTTTAGCCCGTTTTGCATGCATATTGGTCATTTGACTTTTTGGTATGCTTTTTGACTATTAGATGACCATAGGATTTCGTGCTGAGTCTTTGTTATCATGGATAGTGGATTTCCTTTTTCTCCCTCATTTACTGCTACCCCACCCATGACGTTCATGGGGAAAAATCCATCCTCTTTTTATAATGGCATGCATAATTATGGTACTCAGTCAATGCCTTGGGTCTCTAATCATTTTTCTCATGGTGTGTCTAATATGTCTTCACACTTTCCACCCTCTGTCTCACCTCCTTATGCGAATACAAGTTTTGGGTCTGGGGGCATGATGCCTCCTTCTTATCCCTCTCCATTTGGAGGGAGTCATATCCTTCAAACACCTCTTATGGTAGGAGGTTGGAATCTTCCTTCCTACAAATCCACTATGCGAGAAGTAAGTGCCCAATTAAGCAATCATTCTACTTATCATACTCCGTCCACTTATCCTTCTTCCGCTATGTTAGTTCCTATGAACACTTTTCCCATGAAGGACCTCTGTCTGTCCTCCGATGTTTCATCTGAGGGGAGTTATTTTTATAGTATGGGCAACCCCCCTCACGAAGTTCCTTCGCCTGGGGGAAAAATATATCCTCACATAAGCAACCCTTGTTATGTCGTTTTCCCTTCGCAAGTGAATTCCTCAATGTCGATGCCCTTACAACCCTTTATGAATCAATATGGAGGAGGATACTGTCCCATCGGACAGGGACAGGGTGTAAAACAGGATCCTTCCTGGCCTACAATTTCTCAAAATCAATATGTCCATGGACCTTGGACTCAACTGCCACAATTCACTACCGCCATAAGTCCAATGACTGTGTGTCATACTGGCATTATATCACCAACCGCTGCTAGTCATGTTGGAGATTGGTTGACAACCTCTGTGAGTCATGTTGAAGACCTGTAACCAGCCGCTGCAAGTCATGCTGGGGGAACAAGTCCAATCACTGCATGTCATACTGACATTATATCACCAACCTTTGCTAGTCATGTTGGAGATTGGTCTACAACCTCTGCAAGTCATGTTGAAAAACCGCAACCAACCATTGCAAGTCATGATGGAGGCACATGTTTGGTCACTGCTAGTCACACTACACATACATCAACAACCTTTTCTAGTCATGTTGGGGATCCATCATCAACCTCTGCTAGTCATGTTGGAGATTCGCTACTAGCCTCTGCAAGTCATGCTGGGAGCATGCCACCAGCCACTACAAGTCATGCTGGGGGCATTCATATGATTGAGAAGCCTAGACATCTCAGACGTAAGCCTAGATTCCTTTGCAGGACTTGCAAAGGAAGTCACCTTACTCATTTGTGTCCTGTTACTGCTGGGATACCAGAAGTGTGGGGCTCACCTAAGGGCCCTTCAAGTTATGAGGCATCTATGGTTTCACAACACTCTGTTCCTTCTTTGGTTGATACAACAATCATGCCGATGCAATCTTCAGCTGACACCTCTATTCCTTTAGGGGTTGATGCATCCTTTGACCTTATCGTCTCACATCCCGTTCAACCTGTGGTTGTGTCGATGCAATCTTCGATCGACACCTCTCCTATGTTCAGGGGTGATGCGTCTCTTGACCTTGTTGTCTCGCATCTTGTTCAACCAACGGTTGTGTCAATGCAATCTTCGACTGACAACACTCCTGTTTTTTGGGGTGATACACCTCTTGACCTTGTTGTCTCACATCCTATTCAACCAATGGTTGAGGAAGTGGTCATATCGATGCAATATTTGATCAACCCCACTCTTCTCTTGGAGAGTGATAAGTCTAAGGAGCAGTCACGCCAATGCAATTTTTGGTCAATCCCGCTCTTCTAGTTCTGGTTCTATACCTTCTATGACATGTCCTTAGCAGTTCTATTACTTCACCTTCTGAAAAAGAGAGAGTTTTACTCTTCTCGATTTCTCCCCATCCAAGTCTTGACGAGGTTCCCTTTTATTGGGGTGGTCTCATGGGGTATCCAATGCCTCCGCCTATGTATTTTCTAGGAAAAGACATTATCTGATATATCATGGAGACGATAACCTCTGGTAGCACTTTTTCCTCCTCGACTTGGAGAGCTTTGGGTCTTCCCGATCTTGTGTCAGTTCTTCCCAAGATATTGACATTCCACAGAAGGTCTGCATGGGAGCCTTGGCATCTCCCGTGGCTTGTCGCCTAGAATCTTCCTAACGAGTATTAGTTAAGCTCTTTTTCGACTCGTCTAAAAATTGAAAAGATCGCCGAGTGATTTTCCCCTTTCACACTTGTTAAAATTGGATTTGAAAGATCATGAGTCCTAGTTAAGATCTTTTTCAACTCGCAATCAAAAATAGAAAAGATTGCTGAGTGAACTTGTCTTTTTCACACTCATAAATTGGATTTGAAAAGATGTCTATTTGGCACAAGTTTACCCCTTTTTCACACCAAGTAGACTAAAAGATATAAAAAAGGACATTTTTTGGCTTTAGGTTGTGATCGCATGTCATGCCCTCGCTTGCACTATTGAGCCTTTAGTTGGTTCTCGCTTTGCATTATAAACCATGGCCCAAGCATTTTTCATCCTCAACCAAGTAGAGCCTTGTTTATATCCTTCGTAATTTGACACCCTATACCCTGGAATTAACATCACCCCGAGTGTCCATCTCTCGCATGCATTTCCTTGCATTGATCATACGTACGTTCCACTGCCGGAACTAGTTTTTCTTACTTATGACACTCATTCCCTCTTCTGTATCATAACATTCACTTGTTATGAAAAAACAAAAAAGACGGGTGGGAAGGGAGTACTGTATTGTAATTGGCAGTAGTCATGTCGCCTTTGAATAGAGAACAAAGTTATTGAGTCCTTGTGTCATCATAATTTTGGGTTTAGCATGACCTTAGGAAGTTGATCTTGTTATAGAGTTTTCTCTACCAACTAGTTAATCTTCCAGTCACTATAGAGAACATTATGGATGCCTCCTGCATCTAGTTGTCAAATCATTAAGTCTATGATTCCGGAGTCCACCGTATATCTCATGCTCTTGTTCGAAGGAATTTTATCAACCTGTGTCAACCACTCCTCATAAATATTGACTTTGCATGTCAGCCATACCCTCAGTTTGTCTCAGAATCACATGATATTTTGGTCTTATGGTGCACCTTGGCCCTACTTTCATCATTGGTAGGTCACCTTGAGCCCAACAACCAACATTTCACCATGGGTCGTTGACTGGGTGGTTTCCCTTGTGTTCGACGACAAGACATCTATTCACACTTTGGGATTCATGCATTGTCTTGGATGCCATTAGCCTTATTGGTGGTTTCCTCACCTTTTTCACCAGTTTTCATTATTGGCTTCTATTCAAAGGATCTTTTTCGTGTACCACTTGCATTTGGTACATGTGAAAGATGCACAGGGTCATTGGTTCGTGAACATGTTCTTCATCCAATTTCCACCAAATCATCAAGCTCCTTCTTTGTTCCTCGTGATGACTGATGAGAGATGACTTAATGCTCCCATTTCAGTGAGTCTCTTTCCATCAACTTCATCTCATGTATTCTAGATACGAGACCTAGAGTTTTATGAGTACCTTGAGGCTTGCAATCATTAGTGGCAGGATCTCTCACCATTGACAGATGGGAATACATCAATGTCTCTTGATCAATGGATCTCTCAAGTGTTCGACACCAGCTCCTTTATTCACATTTGTAGAGATGTACTTGGTGCCTTGATACCTACTTTCATCATTGGTAGGTTGTCTCATGTTTGTTAATGGTATACCTCAATGACCGGTAATCAAACAATGTCTCATCGTGTTCAAACTCAACTCATTTATTCACATGATGTAGACTTGCACCATTGGCAGATTGTATTGAATACTTTAAGACATCACTTTGTAGATGCAACTTTCCTGAGCTGTTGTTTCCATTTCATTGAATCAATACCTATTTGACTTCAATGATCATGGGAGATTAAATTGTACTCCATGGTATACAGATATGTTCAGATTGATTTTGAGACTGGTTTCATTGGGACTTGTTCGTGACTATGACAACTATTGGCATGTAACTGCATTTATACTTTCCTACTCATGGCCATGAACACTTGTTGGTATATTTTCCACATGGATCTGCATTGTATTCTTGGCAGCCATGTATGCAAAGTCAGTACATAATGTAAAGGAGCAATTGAGTTCATCCAACAGGTTCTCTACCACTCCACTTCTGGGTTATTTATAATGTATTTCAGCCATCGTAGATACTCCTATGATCTCACACATTAGGGGGCATATGTTATAGCAATATTTGCCTCACCATTGCTATCTTGCACAGAGGGCCTTTTTTCATTTCCCTATGCAGACTTATCAACCCCTTTTTGATAAATCCAGAGCCAAAAATATATATTTTTCCACCTGTACCCTCCCTAATTGCTTTGCAAGATGCGTATACGCTTGCTGCTCCACTACAGCTTGCGTATACCAGGATTTGTGCTAGAAAATACAAAATGAGGTTGGGTTTCCATGCCACGACAAAGATATTTGATCTTTGGCCTTCCATATACTAGAAACGTTCCGAATCAGCCCTTCAGTTTCATTATGGAGGCTATAAGAGCACAATTTAGAGCTATGGAAAAAGAGGAGAAATAATTCAACTTTGAGAGAAAAGTTACTTTGGAGAAATTACTTCATATTGAGTCTGCATCCCTTTGTCCCTCAAGTCTGAAAACTGTGTTCAGCCCCCGATCTCTTTCCTTATTGTTGAGAGGACCTCATTACCTATTTGACGTGAGCTTGCCTTTGGTGGAGGATTGAAGTGATGGAGACCCAGTTGGAAGGAACTTGGTTTCTTGGTTTTGATCCATGCCGACACGAAAGTTTGTAATGTTGATACTTCTGTTGATCAATTATTAATAGAAATACTCCTTTCCCGTCCTATTGATATCTTGCAAATATACGATTATTATCCATGGGCATGTTTGTAATGTTTATTAATGGATTGTGATATCTGATGTGCAAACTCATTTTATATATTGTCACTATATACTTGAATCGCTTGTTTGTTGAGAACTTCTTGCAGGTGTCAAGCTTTGGTTCAAAGTTCTCAACGGTGGAACAACATCAAACAATTGGATCGAGGTAGGCTTCTTCCTTGTATTGCACATTTGTTTATATAGCACATGTTGGAATTGAGTTGATTTTTGTAGTCATACCTGTCTATTGTGATTTACCCTTGTCCATAGAGAGTTTTTCCCTTGTAACACCGATAACCAAGACAAAAAGTTGATAATGTGGAGACTGAAATTCATTTTCATGAAGCTAAACTATTCAAGGAAGAATAAGAAATAAAGGTAAATAACTTTACCGACGTTTGTCCTTGCTCGATCCAGGCTGATCTTGATATCCAAGTTCTTTAGAAGGTTGTTGTAGGTGGGAAATCCCTCCTATAGACTAGCACTAAGGGTTTTATCATGCATGCAAAAATGACCTAAAGACTCTTACTTTTTACCATCAACCCATGCCTAAACCCCCATTACTCATATGCAAATACAAGGCTCAAGAGCTTAAGTGGACGTACCTTATTTTTCATGTTTGATGTCGATCCCTTTTCGCGCTTGGTCATTCTTTGACTGCAAATCTCCTCCCAATGCTGACCTGCATTCACTAAAGACAAACAAAGAACTCCACATGCATTTGATATATGAACTAACGGGTTAGATATTTAATCAATCATACAATCAATATTCCAATAATGACAATATCATATGGCGAGATGGGAAAAAAAATTATTTTATTAACTTCACAATGATACATTACAATGATAAAGTTGGCTACTACTCCTTGATCCTAGTCCTGGGCTCTTCTTCCACTGTCTTCCAACTTATTTTCTCTATACTTCTCTTTGCACAAGGATGGATAAAGGTTGGGACAAAGGGAATGCTTAATCCAGAATAGTTTCTTTACTATGATTCTCCTCATTTCAAATGGGACCCCTAACCCTTCTTTTATAGTCTAGAAGAAGATAGGTATTTGGTTGAGTGACTAGCCATGCATGGCTAAAAGGTTTAGTTAACTTACCCAAAGCTGCGTGTTCCGTCAAAAAATTTCCTTTTTTTGTGCTTTTGTAGGTACACGCGGGTTGTCTTGGGTCATCTAGCATGTACACACGTGCAGTAATGGAGCAGAGCATCTGGGCCTTTATAAAAGGGGTTTTTAAGAAGAGTCATTCAACAGTGTTTTGGCAAAGAAGGAATCTGAGATGGCCTGATGCTAGGTAAGCATGTCTGGTGCAAATTAGGGTTATAACAAAGGTCCTGCAATACAATGAGAAATAAAAACAAAACATACTTCCTACTCTACCATGATTAGCTTGATAATAGATCTATCAAAAGAAACATGTTCATAAAACATACACAAACTTAAAGGAAATAGGCCAAGCACATATTTATATTAATGAAAACAAAGCAAAGTGCTTACAACCATAGATGTAGATGCAACAGCTTCAGCAAGCTCTCTTTGTCCATACCCTTGCTCAAAAGTTCCATGATTAGAATGAATGCAAATTCACTGATATCTTCCTTATGAGATCATAAGTTTGATTCCTCTAAACTGTCATGTGATTTTACCATGAGAAGGCCTCCTTATATAAGCTTGGAGAAACCCAACCACCTTAGAGATTCTTGGGATAGGTTGATGATATTTCTCATTTAGTTGTGGATCCTCCCTAAGATCCAGCCTTGACCTCAGATTCGAATCCAACTAATTTCCAAGATGAAGGGGATTTTTCCTTGATTTTCCTCAACAACCCAAAATTTGCTCAAACATGCCAGTGCTCCCCCAAAATGGTGCACAGAGCATTGCAACGCTCCCCCAAAGGAGGGCACGGATCTCTAGCACTCCCTGACAATGGGCAGGGGAGTGATACCCAAAATTCCTTCAAAATATCCCAACGCTCCCCCAGAATGGTGTCCTGAGTGTTGCAACGCTCCCCCAAAGAGGGGTAGGGAGCGTTGGCACTCCCTGACAGTGGGTAGGGGAGTGTTTCCCTTCAAAAATATTTTTTAAGTGGTCTTTTCCATGGAAAATTCTTTGTACTCCTCATCATATGATTTCTCCTTCTTAAGCCAGTCTTTGAGGGTGTCTCAAGTGTCCTTGTGATGTCGTTCAAGACACGACATGGGCAACATGACTATATGATGTCTGCAACACTTGTGACACTTATGGATAAAAAGAGACACTTGCAACACTTGTAATGACGACAATAGGTCATCATTGAAGTGATTAATTTTGATGTGTAACAAAAATGCATGTAAAAATAATGTGTCGTGTTCAAGGGTGACTACAAGAGTGACTTGTGACAATTCTAAAAATAGTTTGGCTTGCTTCCTTCAATTTTTTACCCCATCCAAATAGATGAGTACCTCTTTTTTTTTACGAGCTCGAGGAGGATAACACATGCTCTATATAACTCACCTTTAGTAATTTCCTCTTCCTTTTTTTAATGAACTAGAAGAAGTAAGGGTTTAGTCCCATATGGGCCCTTCAATGTGTGATTTTTAATGAGTCCAGAGAAGGAAAACTAGGTGGTTTTTCATGTTTAGAGAGTCTTAAAAGAACTTAAAGACGACTCCAGGGGTTTCCTTTTTTGTGTAACCTTTACGATTCCAAAAAAGGGATAAAAGTCTACTCTGTTAAATTCTCATGTTTTTTCGAGTGTGAGAAAGAACAAAGACCGTGCTTGTCAATGTTACAAGGTTTAATGAAAAAGATACTGCTCCTAGGCCTGTAAGTAATGAAAGATATGCATCCAGGGCATTAGTGACTCCTTAAAAATATTTAAAAACCCAAAAGAAACTTTATATTAGCAAAAATAAACCCTATAATAGTGAAATAGGGTTAGATATTTTATTTACCATTTCATTTTCACCAATTTCTTCTAGCTTTGGTATTTTCAACCTCGGAGGCCGATTTTCAAGCTATTGGCACTAGAGTTGTGGCTGACCATTTTCGCATCTTTCTGGACCAGGTTGGTATTTAACCATTCAAGTCATTTCTCATGGTTTAGAATTGCATTTTAGGTAGTTTTTAGGTTGTTTTGGGCTCCCTAAGAAGCCCTAGGCGTTGAACTAGATCAACGCTCCCTCAAAGGGGTGAGGTGAGCGTCGATCATGTTTTCGGTGCCCTCTTGCATGTTCCAGGGGAGCACTAGTGCCCTAAAGATGAGTTTAGGGGAGCGCCAACACAAAAATGGAAAAAAAAAATTGCTTTGTATGCTAAAAATACCCAATTGTTTGCGATGAGAGATTGACTAAAAGATTTTAAATGTATGCCTTTGTAGTTTACACAGATTAGAACCATGATTGAATGGAAATAACATGAGCATGAGCTCGACAATATAGCCTCATTGAAAAACCCATAGACAAGGGTCACTTTGACGAATTGTGGCCTCCTCAAGTATTTAAAATTAAAAAAGATGAAGAAATAAGTTTTATTACTTGAGTATCTGATTGGACTTTGGGATGAAGTCAAACATGCGTTCTGTATTGGACCACAATTTCTCAAAATCGAGTTCAATGACGTGTATGTTTTTACTGGCCTCTCAAGAAGAGTGGCTCCTACCCTTTTTCCAAGCAACGAGAAACTCCTCAGCCTACCAAGGTGTATGTGGTTGACCATTGTATTCCAGGGTCATGATTAGTCCAGGGATAAAGGACGTGAATTGTGATCAAGTACGTTAGATATTTGACACTACGATATATTTTATTTTCCATTACCAACCTGACAAGTAGTACAAGTGCACATTTGCTTCAAAATATCAAATGTATTATGCTCTACAATGTGTGGAGCCTAGATTATTCAATTGGAGTGTAGGATTCCTTCGAAACATGAAGGATCAAATTACGAAGTGCAGGATTGGGAAGCAAATATAGTTTGGTTATGGTTCTTTCTTAGTTTCATTCTTTCTGGAGCAAATACCTCAGATGCAGCCACAGATTTATCTGATGGCACAACCGTTGATTGAGCCACATATGGAAAGATGGACAAGTTTGTCCCCGAGATTGGGGACCCCCTCATCGTTCAAGTTCACGGCTGACTTCTTGGCTTGATGGAGAAGGCAGTTAATCGCTATCGAGGACTTTCTATATGCCAACATGGATTTTCAGGGGAGTGTGGACTTAGTGCTTCCAGAGGGTATTGACTGGGATGTATCAGGTACAAAAGAAAACCTATTCGTGTGTTTTTTGATTTTGAAATTTGTATTATTTTTATGTGTACAAAGAGGGATTTTAACAGATGTATTGTTTCATCATGTAGATTGAGGCACATCACATCTGATAGATATGTCAGCACTAGGGCGTCGCGAAAATGTGCAGATAGTTGTGGAGCACGAGGTGGCAGTGGGAGGTCTCCGAGAGGTTGAGAGGAACCTCTGAGGTCTCACTATGGGTGTTCCACCTATTAGGAAGCGAGACGTACCTCTTCATCTGTAGAGGCATACAATAAGGGTTCTTGAGAGTTTGAACCACTTTCTCCAACAAGTGGCCCATGCAGTGGTGTGCTTCTCGGAGCACAATGTGGTGTAGGAGGACTAGGATCCTCCATATGCTTTGTAGTCTTTTCATGATGATATCATGGGCATGAGGGCCCAAATTTTTCCCCATTATGTAACTTTTTTAGGTAAACAAACGTTTTCTATCACACATTGTATATATATATTTGAGTTTTGTGGTGCCAATGATGTTACAAATGATCTTCTATGATGTTTTTAATGTACATGTGATTCATTTTATTTGCAAAGTTTTTGTTGAAATAATGTAACTGCGAAGGGCATTCTTATTATTTTGTTATTGGATTAAATCCCCATTGTGGATTAATCATGTCATTATTATTATTTTTATTATTAGTTTAAATCCCCA
>JZKD02S1835234.1:292582-302930 GCA_000966675.3 Picea glauca | reverse complement strand
AAAAGGAGGTTGCCCCCTTGAAGAGGCTTATTATCTGAAATTATCTCAGTTTCAAGGCGTTGAGTACTTTTCCTGAGGTTTTTCCATGCTATATTGATGTTTGGTTCTTAACAAAATTACCTATTGTTCCAGAGTCTGTACTTAAGGATTAAAAGTACAGGGTCTAGGCATCCGAAAGTGAGTAAAAGATAAAAAGGGGAAAAAGTCAACCTTCAGAAAAAGGGAAGCTAAGGATGATTTCTAAGTTGTCTCTGTCTTGCTTCCAAATGTTCCTGGATACTTATATCCCGTTCAATTGTGGCCCGTGAATGTTCAAGTTCGACCCGGGTGATGGCAGTTTTAAGTATGGTGTCGAATAGGTTCAAATTGATGTTGGTTTGATCTGATAGGTCGGGTTCGATGTTGGGCTGTCTTGCAAAGGGCACAGTCATGGAGGAACATAACAAGAAAAGAAAGTTTGAGGTTTAAAATGCCACTTCAAATTTTTCTTTAACCATATAAAAGAGAACTTACGAAATCTGATGTTAAAGAAAGGACACAAACCAAAGGCCTTCTCCCATAACTGAGTTAACTTTGTAAAGAATCATGTATGAAATGTGAGAAAACATTAAGCAATCGACAATGCAAGGCTCCTATCAAGGGAGAATCTCGCCCTATTAACAGAAGAAGAAAAAGGAAAGAAGTATTCCGACGAACAATAAAATATAGAGATCTAAAAAGTTCACAGGTCTTGTACCTGCTGATAGCTGATATAGAGGAAAAAATGCTAGCGATTAGATGAATAAAAGTTGGTCACCACAGTAGAAGTTGCACTAAATTGTAGCTAAGCATTCATCAAAAATATATATGTGAAATGAAACTTAATATAAGATAACAGAGAAAACAAAACTCATAACTTAGTCTTCATGGAATCAGGAATCTTCAGATTGCTTTGTATTAATTTTCAAAAGGGAGAAAGTCTCTATTAAAATCGGTCAAGAAAGGTCCAGCCCTTATTCTCACTTCAAAATGCATATTTATACAAACTTCTAAATGCTAGAATCTCAATCATTTCAGAATTTTTCGGTTACAAAATGGGAAACTTATGCATTTCACTTCTTTGTCTTGTCCTCCTTCTTGCGGGTAGAGCACCTTCCTTTCCTTACTCTTTGGGTTCTAAAAATAGAACATGCAAACATCTATCATTATTTGACACCAGAAGCCTGTCCTTTCACCTGCTCGATGCAAGTGATGCACCTCTCCACCAACTGGGCTATTAACCTAGAAGGTTCTGCTTGGTTTCTCACTTCAAGAGTGTAACAATTCTTTTCCAGCAGTGGTAAAATCTTTCCCACTTGTCGGTCCTCTGCGATGATGGAGCATAATTGTAAATTTTGTTGTACTAGACATTTGTCCATTTGGGTCATATCAACCTGGCTGATATGGGATATCTCCACTTGCTACTCCTCCATGTTTTCTTTGATGTCCAATAGATGTTTAGCTATATTGATTTTGCCCAGTGTCCCAGCACTGCTCTCCTTATCAAGATCTAGCAAACCTTTACTTATTAAAGAGAATGTTTCCTCACAAAAATTATTTACTTCGTTAGCTCTCCCCCTGCTTTATGATATGTTCTGCTCCCAGACCTTCAGCAGGATATTACCTCTGGTTTGTTTCGCAATGGATAATTTTGAGGTTTTGACCGTCTCTAGATTCACTGTAGCTATAAAAATGTCTTAGAAAGTGACCCATGCTGCCCTGGATTCTCTTTCTCTTGAAAACATGTTCTCTAATATCTTCTCTATCATCTGGAAATGGTTTTGAATGGTTCTCACCTTTTCCAACAAGTTTTGTTGAGCCGTAAGTACCTTATGTCGGATTTCGGCGGCCTTCGATCTGAACATTTCTATGTCTACAACTTGTTTCTCGGCCACCTCCAATTTCAAATACAACTCTATAATCTGTTGTCTTTCCTGGCTTACCTGTGTTTGGCTAGTTTGCGCCGATTGGCACACCTTCTCGAGGTCGAATCTGAGCTTCTCAATTTCACGCAGGTTGGTTGTTCGGGCTTCCTCAAGACTCCTGCTCACCTTGTCCCTGACATTCTCTTCGGTAGTAGCTACCTTAGATTCCAAATTACCGATTAGGAGGTTCTTTCATTTCAACTGGTCCGTCAAAGTCCCAACCGAGTACTGATTGGCTGTAGCATAAGCCCCTAGTGTCCCGACTATCTCCTCTGCAAATGTTTCCTCTTTCACGGCCTTCCCATCTGTCATGATTTTAAATTTTTTAGCTACTGTGCCCTCTTTTTGATAAAATCATTACCTTACCATGACCTTTCTTTTCTTGTCAAAGAAAAATTCATTGGGAGGAATCTCCTCTACAGAAATAGGCGTCAGTTCTTCATTGAAAATCCATCCCTTATCAAGATTCCCCTTTGTGAATTGGAAGGGTGTGACAATAGCAATCGGACTGTCGATTTGCTTGGATTTTTGTTTCAGAATGATTTCTATAACCAACTTATTTGGCGCGAGTGAAAGTGAGTCACCTGATCCCTGTGAAGGTATCTCTGCTTGGCCTTGGGCCTGCTTTTTGGGCACACCCTTTTCGGGGTTTCCTTCCTGCTTCTGCAGGCCTTCGGCTCCTAGCTCTGAGGTTCCAGCCTCCCTATTTTTCCTTTGGTCCTTTTCCCCACTAGGACTCGAGTCCTTTTCACCTTTGGCTCCCATCTGCTTTGTAACTGGAAGCTCTGGGGCTTCACCCTGTAAAATCTAGGGGAGACAACTTTGTCGGTGTTCTCGAAACTTAAAAAATTTGGCCATGTCTCCGGGTGGCAAGGCTTGAACCCAACTTAGGACTTCTGTGAAGGACCTCACACCCTAGAATATTTCTTCATGTGGCGAATCCTCGTGTTCATACCTCCTTAGGCCGCAACTTGCCAGGTGATTTCTCACAACCTTACTAGGGTCATGCTTCTTAAAATCAATGTCTACCAGCTTCATTTCTTCTAGAGCCACAGCCTCAGCTTTGGCATGGCCAAAATATAACAAGGAATATGTACCGATACGAATAGGGAAGGGCTGCTATACCTTTTTTGATTCTCCTTTGAGCTCCTTTCTTATCACGTTGAGCACAAACTGTCTGGTGATATCCTGGCACAATAACTTATCTGGCAGGAATAGCGGGAGGACATATGGAGGGACAAAGGTGAAAAAAACCATGATATACAAAAAATTCACCTCTAGATACCAATCTACCACGCTTCTTAGGTTGGTCACAACGCTATCTGATATCCTGGGAGGCAGCTGGCCAAAAATGGTGACATGCAGTGGCACCATTACCCAGTTGAAGATCTCATAGATGAATTCTTTGGCCTTATCCTCCCAAAGCTTTGAGTGGTAGACATGGATGGGCTCTGTACTATATGGAGTCCAACTCCAGCTCATTAGAGGGAAAGGTGTTAGGAAAAAAATGGCGTCCATGATGTAGGCGGACATGAAAAATGAAGTTGCTTTCCCACTCGCCTTGTGCGCTCGATATTTAGTAACTCGACTGGTTAAACTGTTCGACAACAGTTTGGCCCAGTTGAAAGAAAGACCTCCAGTGACTGTATAAATCAGAGGCACCCACAGGAGAAAAAAATGTGTGGTGTCCTCCCTCTCATACAACCTACAGGCCATCATTGCTATATGCCTGAATGGTGGCTCTAAGGAGGAGACTGAATAAATTCCATTAGAGTCCGACCTGAATTTTGTAGGGTGTGAAACCCAATCCCTGATCAGATCGGACAAGTTTCTGCCATATTGCTCACATTACATCTCCTTGAAACCTTCCAGAAATTCGGTATTGTGCATGAAGTTTGGTGTGGGTGACAGCTGATACATTGCCCGCAAATGTTCTAGTCTAAAAGTCCCAACCGTCACCTTCTGTTCGTTGATAATAGTCCTGGTTGGGATATCCACATGGTCTAGCACCCATCTGATCATATCATAATAGGGAAGGAGCCATGGCCTTGCCTCTATCTTTTGCATCTCTACTTGAATGACAATTTTGTATCTGGTGGCCAAATCATCCTTCTCATTATCGCTGGAATCATCTGAACAATTCACCGATTCAGACTGAAGAATGTTAGAGATGTATGCCTAGGTTTTGACAGTATTAATACTTCAGAGTGAAGTATCATAAAAAACGTCGGATCCCTGACCTGAACTTTCGGCAGCCATCTTAAACGCCTTTCGTGGAGCCATGAAAGAGAATTCTGTATGTAGATCACCTGTAGTAAGAATTGTGAATATAGATAGAAGTTATCCTGATGAAAAAGCTCTGCGAACAAAATAGAAATAAAATTGAAATAATGAAACAAACCCTTTAGCTTTAATCTTTCAACTTTGCGTGAGTCCTTGCTGACATAATGGTCAAATCGTTTAAAGGAAATATTTAAGCGTGAGATGAGATCTTATTTTCCAATAACTCATCAAGATTCAAATCAATGCCATACATGTTTAAAAGATTTGTGATAATAAAGAAATGCGAAAACATTCAAAAAACTCATCTGTAGACTACGTATGTTAAAGGCCCTTTAAGGCATTAATTTATTTAGTTAATTTCTTTAAATTTGTACCTTCAAATATTGAAACCTCTTTTCAGCGTTCGCCGTCTCGGATAATTTTGTTCCTAGTCTTGGAATCCAAAATACCCGAAATCCCAATGGCACGATTTAGTTAAAAAATCATGATCTGACTTAAGTTCCTAATTAACCCATGCTTAATTAATAGAAATCATGACTTCGCGACTCGGGGCTACGAAGGTATAGCTTTTTGGGAGAGCAATTGCCAGGTCACGAAACCTTGACAGTGCGTAACTAGGGTTTAAAGTGACTTACCCCTGACACCAACCTGGGTGAACTTTTGAAACCATTTCGCGACTTCGCATATCGGAGTTTGGAAACCTTGCAAATTGTAACTCCCGAAGTGTGATAGAGTGAGGTAATAAAAGTGATAGACTCGCTTAATGGTTAGGTGAGGGTGACTTAGGACTATAACGACTATTGCCACTTCACATGTCGGGGTAAACGTTTGGTTGCAAGGATTATATTTCAACCACTTGTAAAAGGTGGCTCCAATAGTACCCATAAGGGAAGAATATTTTAAAATACGTACATGAACACTTTCATAATTGATCTTACTATTTCCCAAGAAAGGAATATTGTTGGTGGCGGGAGTGCGAGCATCGGGTGTGCAGTAAGCTAATTGGTCGATAGTGACAATTTTACCTTGATGAGGGAATTGTACACATTGAAACACCGATGAAGTGATGACAATCATGGCATAGAACCAATTTCTTCCTAATAACAAGTTGTAATCAAGGGGAGAATCAACTACCTCAACATCGACAGATACGGTCTTACCTCCTAACTAAATGACTAAAGACTGCAAGAGTCCATGAGGAAAAAATCTCGCCCATCGAATGCTCGTAACATTGTAGGGGATTGGTTAAGCGCATGTGATTTTAATCCTTTCCAACAAGCTAACGACATGACACAAGTGGAAGCTCCCTCATCTAGTATGGTGCGGTGAATATGTTGGTTATGAACACCGACATCAATTTGAAAAAATAACTGGTGATAAAGTCATGACTTGAAGTTGTCAAGGTTAAACGTGATATTATTTAACGAATCAAGATTAATGGTGTCGATGGCAGCTAAGAGCATTTTATGTTGACTTGGGAAATGTTGTATAACTTCAAGAGAAGACATACCACATGGTGCTTGAGCCAAAATCTTCAACAATGTTGTATTTTTGGGCGGCACATGAACTAGAATTAAAAGTTGACTTTCGAATAGTTCTCTTGGGAGGGCGTAAAATAGAGTCGAAAGCAGGTTTCTCAATCTGAAGTGACCTAGATGGAGGACTAACAAAGGTATGAGATGGATCCAGTAGGGTACTGTTAATGACCTTTTATTTATTAGGTTTATCTGGTGTGTCATACGTGGTGGTGCGAGTGGTTAAATCAATCCCATTGAACATATAAATATGAGCATTAGTCGAGGTTTCGTCACTAAAAGGGTGGATGGAACTTCCCCTTGCTGGAGGGGAAAGTGCTTGAGAAACTATGGACTATTGTTGAGGAAAAGGATGTGTTAACACAATGGGTTGGGAATTTTCTTTGAAAATTTTTGCAACTTCGTCGCGATGTGGACAGTCTCAGGTGAAATGATCCTCACCACAAATAAGACATGGGGATTTCAGTTTTCGCTGTGTTTTCTTTTTAGCAACATGTGGTGGAATTTGTGTTTTGGGATGTTCATTATTATTATTATTCTTCTTGGGTTTATTTTTTGTTTTCTTCTTACCCCCGGATTGTTGAGAAGAGGCAGATTGAATTGCATTCACTTGAGAGATTTGAGTCGGGAGGGAGGTAGAGGAGATTGAAGTTGAACTGGGAATAGGTGCAGAAAAAGAGCGATTTTCTGTATCGATTGACCGTGATGAAGATTGGGTTTTGACGGTACCAATAACTCCATCCACATGTGTGGTGGAATGAGGTTTGGATGGATCGGTAGGAGTATCAGTAGCATTTGGTATCAACTCGCTCAAAGTACTAGATTGGAAGTAAACCAAATCTAAGTACTGATCTCGGGAAATGGATTCTTCCTCAGTGACCACACCACCCATGGTGATGTCATGAGAAATTGTGGGTAAGAGAGATTTAGTAAACCACTCTGCCAATAGCTGGTCAGGAATGGTCACTTTAATTAACCTTCATTGTCATTTCCACTCATAATTGTGATCAGAGATGTGTACGGAGTTCGTTTGACGAAGGGAGGTTAAAATTTTGGTACCCATATTGTAATGGATGGGTAATTGAAAATGTTTGAGAAAATCCATAGCTAGGGAGTTGAAATCTTGAAAGTACCCATGTTGAAGTTCAATGTACCATTTGGTTGCAAAGCCCGTGAGTGTGCACTAGAAAAGCCGCAAACGTATAGAATTATCCATCAATAAGTTTGATGAACACCATAAATGGAATGTCATAACATGGTTGTTCAAGTCTTCCCCAGGTTTACCATCAAATTTGGGGATATAAGAAGGTAATTTAGCAGGAATTATTGGCCAAAAAGGAAGATGCAATATGGGATCATTTGTCAATCGAGACAAGTTTGGTAGATCCAATGTGGCGAGAAAGGGTAGTTGTTGGTTAACTTGAGGGTGATACTGATGTGGCATAGGGACACCATTGGGGACATAGAATGGTTGAGGTGGATAAGTGTATCTAGTAGGCCCTCCAATATATGGTTGTTGTTGACCAATATAGGCAGGATTCAATTGTTGTTGAGGAACATTCATGAGTGGGGTGAAACTGGGTTGATTATGAGGAGTATAATTTGGTTGATTCGATTGTGGGGGATAAATAGTTTTCCCTTGAGGAGGGTAAATAGATTTTCCCTGAGGAGGGTAAACATTAGAACCTTGGGGAGGGTAAACAATAGAACCTTAGGGAGGATAAGGTTGTTGTCATTAAGGACCCCAAGTGGGATTTGGGACACTCAGATAAGATTGTCTAAAAAATAATTTGAAAGGAATAGGATTTGGTACTCCTCCTTGTGGGTTATGGTATGATTTCCCCCCATGGTAAGGTTGATTAAACGTATCTCCTTGAGGTGCTCCCTAGGATTGTGAAGGGTTTTCGGAAAAAAAGGTTTCCCCCCCTGCCATAGGTTGATCTACAACTGTGGTTTGATCAGTAAAGGGGGGTTGTCCCCCGGAAGGAACATGCATATGTGGTTGTCCCTCAGGAGAGGTAGGACTGCTAAAGGATGGTTTCCCCCTAGGAGGGATAGGCCCACTAGATGGTGGTTTCCCCCTAGTCAGGATATGTCCCGCAATTGATTATGTATGTTTGGAAAGGGTCTCCATTCTCTATTGTAAAGGTGTTCCAACATGATCATGTGGAACATGAGGAGCTATAGTATGAAGAGGTGTAGTGGTGGGAGTAACAATTGAAGGACCTTGTAAATTATTAGATGTTATGACTCCAAGATCGACTACCTGTTCGATGGGACGATCAATAGTCTACCGGATGGTCCTGCCTTAGTGGAAAGAGGGTCATGAGGATCAAGAGGCTATCGAATAAATTCAAAATGTTCATAAAGATCACGACCCGATGGTGTCTTCCATATAGAATGAGAAGGTATATGACATGGATCTGTTGTGTTAGTAGGACGAATGGGGGTCCTAAACTCATCATTAAACATTGGTTCTGTGGATCCCATATATTTCTCAGTAATTGGTCTCAAAGGACAACGAGGGATTTCTTCTTCTATAATATTACTGAATGAGTCCAATCGAAAAAGGAGTGGTTCAATAGGATCTTCTAACATAGGTGTAGTATGAGGAATGGTATCCTCAACCGTAACCAAGGCTCTTTCTAAATTTTCTAACAAAGAAGTAGCGACGCTCCCAACATCAGATCAATTCTCTACTTCTTCACGGTAAATATATTTTGGTGAGTTAGGAGGTAAGGGTTCATAGCCTTATGGAGGAAACCCTTGCATCCTACGTGATCAATGAATACCTTTATCATCTAGAGGTTCAATCTTGAAAAAAATAAATTAAATAAATAAACAACACACACTAAAAAATCTAGAAGAACCAACCAACAAACAAAACCTTCTCTCAATGTCCGTACTCATTGGGGATGAAATCCAACATTGCGTGATCAAAATGAGAAGGGGCTAGGATATGAGCAAGTGTTACAGTTACGATGGCAACCTTCTTAATGGACTTATGCCTTGGTGCAAGCTTCCACACAGTAATTGTGGATTTATCCTCCAAGGAGCCCGAGTGAGTTTGACCACCATTTGTTCCAGCAACAACAAAGACTTTCCTTCATTGTCACCTTGTGTAAAGACCCTAAAGATTATGGATACTAAAGACACCAACTCGCAGTCAGCCTCTGGGCGGGTACAATTGACAGTCTAGTTTGAACGTATGGGTAGGATAACAAGTCTGAAATCATTTAAGAGAACTAAGGGCAAGAGGATCGATATAACTCTAGAGGACTCTGAACGGATTCAAAATTCATGAAGCATCGAAACCAAATGAAGACAATTGGACCTCAATAAGAACCCCCAATATATGATCTTACTACCACAAACGATTAAACCTCATAGGGATAATGTTTGTGGCTCTCCCGAATGTGACCTCATGCGTAACCCCTGTGTGAGAGGGGGATCCCAAATATGCTTATACAAAAATTGTATTTTATCTCCCTATCGCAAGATGCTAATCTTATTTTGAATTCTTTGGAGAGTTGTACTCACAACCTAATCCAAAGCGCTAATCCTAGTCTAGTGTTGGTGGAAGAATCTAAAAAAGAAAAACTTCTAGATCAATTTTAATTAGCGTTGATTTTAGTGGTTGTTCTTTACTCAGAGGTGAATGAGAGTGAAACTAATGATATTATGACTCGAATCCCAAAGATGCATAAGAAAAATGATAAGCAATCATTTCTTTCAATGAACTTCTATTTATGGGAAGGAGATGATTTTTCTTTCTTTCATTATCAAACACAAAAATGCAGAAATTTCATGCAATTGCTTTCAACAAGAATCCAATTCAATGCTAAACTATTCAGAAATTGATTCTAATATCCAAAAACCAATCATGAAAATATATCTCTTTGTTTAAATATGAACCTTAATTGATTTGATTCGAAGCTTCTTATGCCAACAAGATCTCACTATTTACAGTTTTAGACAATTGGAAGCAAGTATCGTATAAACAAAAAGAACACTCTTACAATGATCAAACAAGAAGCGAAAACAAATCTAAACTTTTCAAAAAGAAAGCCAACACTCAAACAAGAAATTTGCTTGGAAAGATACAAATCAAAGACAAAATGGAACAGTAGAAAGATCTATGGGCTTCCTTGTAACAACTTTCAAACTATTAGATGAATGAGAAAGTATCGAAAATGAACTCAAAATCTCAAAGAGGAAGAGTGATTTCAAAACAAGGAAATATCTTAAAATCCAAACAAATACCAACAAATCTTAGAAAGAAACAGGTTGCAAATTTTGTAGAAGATACAAGCTGATAGAAAAATTCCTGAGCAAGAGAAAAATCCAGAAAAATGCAATACAATGTTATATATATATATATAATTAATTTGTTAGTTTGGTTAGCCAAGGTGGTGGTGTTTCTCAATTAAAATTCAAAATAAAATGACATATTTAACACTTTTAAAAAGAAGTGTCATTAAAAATTTTAATCTTTTTTTCTTCATATTAGTTACTTGGACTAAGTTAAATAAATAGATTGAGGTTAACAAGTGATGAAGTTCTAGTATGGAAGGGCTATAGTGCTAC
>JZKD02S1835234.1:282455-292532 GCA_000966675.3 Picea glauca | reverse complement strand
ATCCAACAATTTTTCAACCGCGGGAAAAATCGGCGCTCTAGTTGTATAAGAACCAAAGAACTACAATGATCCCTAAAGAACTACAGGGGAGCATCGATACTGAAATCAACGCTCTGGTTGTAAGGGAAGGAGAGCACAGGTTTCAGAGAATGAAAAAGAGAAAACCCCCCAAAAAACCTCAGGAAGGCTTGATCATCAGCCTATGTAAGATGACTTCAAGACTGACAACACATGTATAAAAGAGGAAAAATACAGTGAGTAGGATCCAAAGACGAGAAAAAGCTAAGACAAGACCAAGGAAAGAAACCAAAACTGAAAGCTTTGATCCCCAATGGAGTTGCCAATTTCTGTTGTAAGAAAATTCCCCTGCGGACAAGTGAATGTCCTGTTGGATCTTAGACCCCTATGACCAAGACAAAAAAATGTTAATATTGAACACCGAAATTCCTATAAATGTAGCTAAACTAGTCAAAGGAAAAAAGGGAGAAAGCATGATTTACCTTTTTCTGAAGTTTTTCCTTGCTCAGTCCAGGGTGAACTTGATCTTCAAGCCCTTAAATGAGTTCTGCAATTCAATAGACAATAAAGATAATGCATGCTTCCTATTCTACCCAGATTTGTTTAAACTAGATTTATCAAGAAGAGCCAAGGTTATGAAAACATACACAAACTTGAAGGAAACATGACAAGCATATATATTAATGAGAACATAACAAAGTGCTTGCAATCTGTAGATGCAGATGCAACAACCTCACCAAGTCCTTCTTGTCTAAACCCTTGCTCAAAAGACCCATGATCAGAATGACAACAATTTTCACTGATATTATCCCCTTTCACCATGAGAATGCCTCCTTATATAGGCTTTGAGAGGCTCAACCACCTTAGCTATTCTTGGAATAAGTTGAGGATATGAATCCATCAGTTGTGGGATTTCCCTTATATCCATCCTTTAACTTGGATTCGATCCAAACTAACTCAGATGCTTCTTAGATGTCCTTAGAGATAAGGGGGATTCTTCCCCAAGATTATCTCAACAGATCGACGCTCCCTTAAAGCTGGAAACAAAGCGCTATAGTGCTCCCTGCTAAGAGGACAAGGAGCGTTAGCACTCCCTGTATGTGGGCATGGTAGTGTTGATCTCCAAAAATTCATTTAAGGTGATCATTGTTCAAGGTAAAAGGCTTGTAAGATTTTCCAAATGTCATGTTTCTCTCTTCTAACAAGTTTTAGAGCATCTACCAAGTGTTCTTATGATATTGTCAGCAATGTGACACATGCAGGACAAGAATATGACTTTTGTGAAACTTGCAACAATGACAATGGGACATTATCGAAGTGAGGAATTTTGACATGTAACATTGAGAATGATATTAAAAAATGTTAATCTATGTTGAATTCTTTGGGATGCTAACATAGTGGCATTAAATCCAATACAAAAAAATCAAATCAATTGTAATTGTCTTTGAACATCACATGGTTAATGTGAGAAATATATATTTTATATTCGTTATGTAAAATAGTTGTCATTAAACATAATATAAAGAAATAAATGTTAAAATATGTACCTTGAGATGGTAGCAAGCCATTTATCATTGAGTATGACACAAATAAAATGTCAATTATTAGTAAAATATCTTATTAGTCCCTGTCGTAGGCATAGAGGGACTATAGCAATCGATAATTCGTTGACCTCATATTACATTGTCCATTGACCACAAATATTTCCATATTATCTATTGTTGGAACCAGGGAACTGAAAGCATTGATTTTTATATAATAAAAAGTACCATATTTGTCATGATCTGATTGGACAATAGATTGGAGGTCTTATTTCTGGCTTCGCTATACCCAATGTTATATATGTTGACATATCCAAAGTATTTGATCGTATATGGTCTTTTAGAATGATATATTTTCTTATGCATTGGTCAAAGGCGGATTAATGCTAACATTAGTTCGAATGCTTGCTTTAGCATTTTCTGCTAGGTAGAATACATTCTCTAACATATTACTATGTGTGATTTTTGATTTATTTTTGCGTGCTTCGAGAGAACAGGCCTGCCATGCTGCATTTTTACTTAAATGTTTGTAGAGGGCTATGCCCTTCGACAGTTATTACAGTCTTAAGTGTTTACCTAACATGTCTGGAAGTCTTAAATGTTTATTGTACAGATGCGTTGCAATGCACTTTCGTTCCATTTTTTTGATGGTGTTTTTTGCAGTGAAATTGTGTTGAATTGTTCTCCACCAAAATCACCAGTTTAGTGGTCGATTCTTGTTCTTTTTTGATTCAACTTTGCAAAGTTGAGGTCCTACAGTTTCAGTTGGACCTCTTCGTGGTTGTTCACTGGTTTTTTGTTCTTCAACTTTGCAATTTGTTGGACCTATTGTTGCTGTTTGCAGTTTTTGGGGCTGATCTCTTGTCATCCCTCGTTGATGGGTAAGTTTCCATGCCATCGTTTCATTGATATTTTTCAATGGTGGAATTCCCTGCCTCTAAATTCTGTTGCAGACCATATTTCTCTGTGCTCTTAATTTATGTTCCTGGAAACCATGCGTCTTCATATGTCGAAGCTTACACCCATATCTATTTCAAAAATTGCAATGTGGAGGGGTTTTCGAAAAGTAGTTCAGAGCTATCACAAGAGGGAACCATCCGACGGGGTGTAGATGCAGGGAATGATTCTATTCTATGGGTCAGAAAACTACGTCCAACTATTGCATTTGTCCTTTCCTTTCTATTTTCCAGGACTTTTTCTGGTTCTAAGAAGCTTGTAGGATGCACGCCATGAATAGGTTCAAATAGGTCTTTATACTAAGTAAATTTATGGTGTTATTTATTTGTGTTGTTTCTTCTATTTGGTTCACTTTCTAGTGTGGGTTTTTTTTCTTTTCATCTGATGTGGGGACTAGGGGGGACTGGAGTTGACAAGAAGAAACTTGAAAGATACATACGGGGATTGGTACTCAATTCTGCACTTGTAGTTTTCCTATTTTTCTTTCCTACTTTTATTCTTTTTTCCCCCTTTTCTTTGTTTTCATGCAAATTGAAAGTATCTAACAAAAAAATTCAAAATCTTAGATCAAAAAATGAAAGAAGTAATAGATGTTGAGTTGTATGAAATAGATACACACTCCATTATACATGACACCACTGATGAGGTTTTGCATAGAAATGGCCTTTTTAGATTGAATGCATTCTCGTATACTGTAGGGGATTGCCTTTTCGATGCATTTCAGGTTCTACTGCATTTTCGTTATTCCTCGTCCGACCTGCGCAATGGATTGATAGATTATTTCTTGGGTTGTTTGAAACATGGTGATGTTGAGGCATTGGATTCGTATGAATACGAACCAGAATCTGATTTTCTTCGACAGTTGCATGGAATACATGATGTCACTACGTATTTTTCAAAGATGCGGTTGTCTGCATCTCCAATTCTACCTACACATGAGAGGGGACTTTGGGGAGATACATTTTGTATATGATGGTTGTCTAACTGATTCAATATATCAATTGGAATATGGTCATTGACAAGAAAAACAAGACATCTACTATTCAACAAAACTACATATGACAATCCATATTGCATGTTATTCCATGATGCCAATGTTGTGAGTGGTCATTATGAACCACTACTGTACAAACAAATGTCCATATGCAATGTTGAAGGAGATCATATTTACTTGTCCCTCATTTTCAAAGACCTTGAATCGCAATGGAAATGGATTATGCATCACATAGACTGCCATGGTTTACAACTAGCAACAACTGTTGTGTTTAGCTGTGGAGATAGTCTGTTCAATGCAATTTTCTGTTTGGTGGAAGTGGAGTTCGATGTGTCATTGCTGTGGATTTAAAATGTAAAGTCCTAATTATAGGCAGCATCCAATGTTCTTTTAGGTGCTTACATGAGCATCTTTCACCATATCTCCTAGAAAATATGACAACAATTGAAAGTTGGCAAGAATATCTTGTAAACATGGCACTTACATATGAAAAAGGGAATGTGGAGGGTTGCATATTCTGTTTGCAATGGTTTTCTATCATATTCAGAGTAAATATCCATGTCTGGTTGGCCTTTCCAGATGGCACTATCCATTCCTGGTCTATTGATTCAAATTACGATTGAACAATTAACATCCTCTCGTTGAAAATAGATACACCACATATCCATTATCAACCTTTTCTCAGACATATCAGTGGTTCAAGGTTCAATGTCCATTCCACCCAAACTGCATCGAATATGCATACATGTGGCATGCTTTTTAGTGAGAAGGAAACTCCTCCTGGTTGCGATATGGCCATACAGGGATTGAAAAAAAAACCATGCATGAAATTCATCACAGTTGTGATGAGGCCATACAGGGCTTAAACAAAAAATGTAGAGTAAGTTATCCCAACTTGAAAAACATTATGCGTAAAATTCGTCCCAGTTGTGATGAGGCCATACAGGCCTTAAACAAAAAACATAGACTAAGTTATCACAAACTGAATTAGAGTGAAATTCATCCCATTTTCCATCAGTTAATCATGCCCTTGGACAAGAAACGTAGATTAAGTTACCACAGCTTGAAAAAGGTCATGCACGAGAGAAAAAAATAAATTGCTACGCTTCCTTTTAGAGAGAAAGTCACATAGCACAATCTAAAGAAATTTTTTCATGCACAACACAACATAAATAGGTATGGTTTCATATCCCATAATGGTCATGCAACTATCACATTTCATGGGCTAGAAGCAACACCATGCACTACTACCAATGAAAACCAACAAACAATTTCTATTCATAGTTCCCTGCGAAAGAAAAATGCAAGATAGACTTACATGAAACAAATTAAAGACACCACTTCCATTGCATGTGAAATTTGTGAACAATTGAATTTCTCAAAAAAAAAAAGTCTTTAACGCCTGATTTGCAAGCATAATACCTCTGCTTGACAATGCACGATAAACCATTTTCCAGTGGAAAAATTTGTCTTCCATGCAAACGGTTGCTTGAAAATGGAAAACTTCCACAATTTGCAACCCCTAAATAAATAAGATGTAATAAACCACTACCAGAGAAGGTATCTAATGTGGATCTATTGTGTTAGTAGGATGTGTTATCACTCCAAGAAACTCTTTGGGGTTGTAGGCCAAAGATGCTTGGTAACTTAAAATATGAATAGGTTTATGATTATGTTGGGATAAAAAGTGATAACTGACCTACTAGCTCATATCAAGACAGTCAAAGAATACATAATCAGATGAGACAGTGCTTTCAAGAATCAATGATCAGATGAATAGCATAACAGTGGATGAAGAATGCTATACTTACTAACCAAATCACACATGTGATGGGTCGGATAAGATAGAGCAAGTATTACTATTAAATCAAGCTTATGAGTTGACCAATGAGATGACAGTCATTGGAAACTAAGACAAACTTGAATCAAAGTGAAGATTACTATTAAATCAAGCTATGAACTGACTAATGAGATGACAGTCATATTGCAGTTAAGATAACTTGAATAAAAGCATAGAAGAGGTAAGAAATGACAAATATGAAATTAATAGAGAAAGAAGACTGTGATCTGTATTACATATCTATGACAGTCTATTACAAAGCAGCATGGTGTTGTATCCATAATTAAAACCTCAGTCCTACAACTGAACCTCCCCCCCCACCCCCCATTAGTTCCTCTCATATATTTAGCTTTATAGTTTTACAATAAAATATTCATATCCTATAAATATGGATCAGATTTTGCAAAGATAGAAAGTCAAAACAATTTTACAAAAAGAGAGGAAGTGATCCTCAAAATGAGGTCAACTCCTCATTTCATGGTCTTTAGATCATGTATAACCCTTGTGTTGTGTAGATAAGCCTTCCAAGGCTGTCTGATATCCTTTGATGAAGACAATTCGAATTTGCTAAGTTTAGAAAAAACCCTGAGTTATTGCCCCCAAAATAGGTGTCAAATCAACTTGAAATCCTCCTTTAACTCCTTTGCATCAAAAGTGGATCTCAGATATGACACTATAATTCAATATGTATCTTTGGAAAGCATTTTCAAGAGATTTAGTTGAGAAAAAATTTGATCTGGGAAAAAATATACCTTCGTTGGCCAGTCTCAGGTTTCACCAGCTATTTCGCCTTAAGATTTGCTAGTTAGCTGGTGAAAGCTCTAATTTTCATCAGCTAACTGGTTATAATTCTGCCTTCTGCGCTGGTGAAAGTTCTGTTTTAGTCAAGAAGGAAACCTTCCATATTCAAAACTTGTTGCTTCAATGAGTACTCAAGGCTTATTTGGTGATGTTGGTCCTCCTTGTACAGACACATAAATAATTTCAATATTTCCTTAACAATCCCATATCAAGCCATCATAATCTCGAAATTAATTGTTGTATTAAAGGAAAGCACCTGATGAAAGCTACTCCTAGCTTCAAGCAACAAAAGAACTCATCTTCCATGGCTTCTATTATTATTTCTGCCAAATTTGCAACCAAATTTTTCCTTGACAATGCAATCACAGATGGCCCGAAATATAAAATCCAGTATTCATCTTACACTAAGATCCACATTCATAACATTGTTCAAAATTTCTTTGAAATCTTTGTTCTCCATGATATCTATCAATCGTGCATTAAATTTAGTTTCATAAGCACCATGAGGAAAATTTGAATATGTCGGAAGAAGTAGTGCATGTTCCAAGAGTCTTTGCAAATCTTCAACAGAAGGAGGAGAGAACAATAGTTTTCTATGTGAAAAATGCAACCTTACTCTTTTCTCCAATAGTTGGTCAGCATCTAGGCGACAACTGATACTAACAACTGCAGCTTGTGAAAGTACAGATTGCATTGCATCAAGGAGATTGTAGAGTAACCTTTGCTTTCCCTGTTGGTGAAAACTTTGTAGCTTCTCACAATAGGTGAAACACCCTGCTTCTTTGAATAAATCACATATCTAAGGATGAGCCTCGAGATACCAAGTGCCATCCAACTCTGTCCTCAACGCCGGTCTCGACTTCTTCATGAATTGAAATTGATCTCCACCTATATTTGCAAATTGTGACACTTTCGGGCTAGGGGAGATAGTCAGCGCAATGTTAGGGAGAAAAACGGATTTGAGGCAAGTTAATTGGCATAAAAATTACAAATACTCAGGCTTCTGTATGAAAGAAATGAAGAATGAAAATATGATTGGATATAATCCCGAAATCAAGGGGATTTTCAAATACTCGGATTAAAATGGTAATGATTAACTGCAACTCTTTTAAAATTGAAATCGGATGGCTGTGTGAAGTTTTAAAACAGTTAGGCAAAACTAAATCAATCATAAAATTCTATGTATGAAAAGATTTAGTTTGAATTGGTAGGTGGAGTTTCAGAAGGTACCACATTGCATCAAAACTTAAATCAACACTTATGGAGTAATCATACCGCCACTCCTTCACCATTTCCCTATTTTTCGGTGGTTAGCCTTCAATCATTATGCCAATTTGACAACTGGATCGTGCAAAATGCGAGCTCTCACTTTCTCGGGCTTATGTGTTTTCGGTGGTTAATGAAAGCCTTGATTCTCACTTTTAACCACCTAAAGCTGAGGTTTTCGGTGGCTAATGAACGCCTACGGGTTCGCCTAAGCCACTGAAACTTGTAATTGTCATTTTTTCAAAAGAAAACCAAATGCAATGTTTATTTCGAACTTATTTACAAACAATAGGCTTTCAAACAAGCCTATGAAAATTTAGAAATAATTTTTTTAAGTACTTCCTATCACCTAAAATGAAAAAACCTGACGATGCTATTTTAGGAGATAACAACTGGCTCCTACTCGGGGATGGAATCCTCCTAGTGAGGTTCGAAGAACAAGCAGATCTATGCCTGTCCATTTAACCTGAAAATTCTGCCACCTACTCAACAATCATTCACAATTTGTATTGTGTCTAGTCCATTGGGCTATGGAGTCATATGGCCTTTGAAACCAAGTCTCTGATCTTCAGAAACCTGTAGCCTGCTCTACTTATTCAACCAATAACTGAAAACAACCTAGTTTCTCATATGGTGAGCTTATTCTTTTGCCTACTCCTACACTAGCACATTGCACTACTTCTTAAGTGAAATCACACTTCCAATGAAGCCATTTAAGAAAATGATTTACTGATAACATCCTTGATCTGGACCCAAAAAGTAAAGGAATGCCTAGAATGTAGAAATGTATTTTAAAAGGATGACAGAACCATCCTTCTTCTGACAGAAATATTTTGACATTTATGTTGCTCATAGATTCCAAATAATCGGCAATAGGGTCATTAAAATCATAAGGGAATACCTCTTTATGTTGTTGTTCCAACTGAAAGTTGAAGTACTTATGCTGATGGCTTTCAGTGATCTCATATTTAACTCGATGTTGCTCAACCTCGGTCAAAGAAACATGCATGATGCACTGCTGATCTAAAACTTTCTTCTCGTCATCTTCCTCTTCATGTATGCTGCAATTTTCCTGATGTTCTAGCTGAAGATTAGACAGTCTTTTTAAATCTGGAAACTCTAAGCTTCCCTCATCATCCTCTTCTTCATGTGTGCTACAATTCCCCTGTGTCTGCAAATCAAAAAAATGAAAGTTGTCCTTACTATCTATTCCAGGTCTGAAACTGTCTTCTACTGATATGTCAATTTGCTCAACATCTTCAATGTTTTCAAGGGAGGCAATCTGATCTTTATAACAACATATCTGATCATCTCTTTGCTTAAAAGTAGGACTAGATGAAATTTTAGTAGTCAACAATCCTTCACAAGACTTAAAGTCTTGTTCCTCATCACTATATTTATAAAATATGGGAGCATCAAGAACAATTTCTAATGACAGAGATGAAGATTCTTTCATAGAGTCATCAACAATAGGATCTTGAAATAGATTTGAAAAAATATCACCTTTTACCTCATCATATTCATCTTTCTCATCTGACATTGACATGTAAGGTACATAAGGAGAAATATAATCCTCTTGTTGTCCTTCTTGGAGATTAGATGTTTTTTGAAAATCTTGTTCTTCATAGTTACTACCACTTCTCTTGATCTGTAAATATGGAAATTGTGGGCTATCTTTACTTATTTCAATGGATATATGACCAACAGAAAGCTGATAATTTCCATGCGTATCTAGAGAACATTCAGCTCCTTTATAATCCATTTCTAGTTTATGTTGATGTGAAAGCACATCAACATGAATATCATTAGAGATATGATGTAGATGATGAGTGATACATTCTTCTCTATTTACATTTTCAACTTGAGAATGCAATTCATATTCTTCACAACAATTATTGAATGCAAACTCATGTGAATAATACCTTTTACAATGTTCAGTGAATACTTGGTGAAAATCCTTCAAGGATGAAATACTGGAAGGAGGTAAAGAGAAATACCATTGACATGTTTTATTGGATAAATCCGTAAGTGCGGACACAAACCAATCTCCCTAGATCCACCTGGATCTAGAACAAAGCAAGATAGAACATGACTCTTTTCCTAGATTCTAACCATTGAATTAAATAGGAGGCAAGAACAAAGAACATACCTTATTGTCGCTTCCTATGATCTTTGTTGCTCCTGTTTTGCTCCAGTGCTCTCGTGCAGCCAATACCAAGACAACACAAACCAACCAAAGTGAAGAAAGCACAATCTATTCAACAATCAATCTATGTATATGATCAAGGAGTTATACAATAAAGTGGAATTAGCTTTATGGGAAAGAATCATATTACTGTATCATATTAAATGTGAAAGAGAGATTACAACCATTGCCTTGATGTCGTAAGGTCCCTTCCAACTGTCCTTCATTCCCCACACACTTTGACTTCAATAATTCTGAGAGCATAGATCTGATGATATTCACTATCTATCTTGACAAAGCAAATCTCAAAGCCACTCCAACCAAGCTAGTAATTCCAAGCCAACCAAAGCTAACAAGCTTAAGAACCAACAAAAGCTAACCCAAGCTAACTTTATCCATGAGAACTCCTCTCCTTTTATAAGTTGAAGAGGATAAGGTGAGGAGGTTAGGATGATCCCACTAAATCATGAAAGCG
>JZKD02S1835234.1:257746-272064 GCA_000966675.3 Picea glauca | reverse complement strand
ATAATTATGGTACTCAGTCAATGCCTTGGGTCTCTAATCATTTTTCTCATGGTATGTCTGATATGTCTTCACACTTGCCATACTCTATCTCGCCTCCTTATGTGAATACAAGTTTTGGGTCTGGGGACATGACGCCTCCTTCTTATCCCTCTTCGTTTGGAGGGAGTCATATCCTTCAAACAGCTCTTACGGTAGGAGGTTGGAATCTTCCTTCCTACGAATCCACTATGCAAGAAGTAAGTTCCCAATTAAGCAATCATTCTACTTATCACACTCCATCAACTTATCCTTCTTCCGCTATGTCAGTTCCTATGAACACTTTTTCCTTGGCGGACCTCCGCCTGTCCTCTGGTGTTTCATTTGGGGGGAGTTATTTTTATAGTATGGGAAACCCCCCTCACAAAGTTTCTTCGCCTGGGGGCAACATATATCCTCACATGAGCAACCCTTGTCATGTCGCTTTCCCTTCGCAAGCAAATTCCTTAGTGTCAATTCCCTTACAACCCTTTGTGAATCAGTATGGAGGAGGATACTATCCTACTGGACAGGGACATGGTGTAAACTAGGATCCTTTCTAGCCTGCAATTTCTTAGAACAAATATTTCCTTGGACCTTGGTCTCAAACGCTACAATTCACCACCACCACAAGTTTAGTCACTGTGTGTCATACTGGAATTATATCACCAACCGCTGCTAATCATGTTGGATATTGGTCAACAACCTCTGCGAGTCATGTTGAAGACCTGCAACTAGCAGCTGCAAGTCATGATGAGGGCACAAGTCCAGTCACTGTGTTTCATACTGGCATTATATCACCAACCGGTGCTAGTCATGTTGGAGATTGGTNAGGATGAATGGGGGTCCTAAACTCATCATTAAACATTGGTTCTGTGGATCCCATATATGTCTCGATAATTGGTCTCAAAGGAAAACAATGGATTTCTTCTTCTATAATATTACCGAATGAGTCCAATCAAACAAATAGTGGTTCAATAGGATCTTCTAACATAGGTGTAGTATGAGGAATGGGATCCTCAACCGTAACCAAGGCTCTTTCCGAATTTTCTAACAAAGGAGTAGCGACGCTCCCAACGTCAGATCGATTCTCTACTTCTTCACGGTAAATATATTCCGGTGAGTTAGGAGGTAAGGTTTAGTAGCCTTGTGGAGGCAGCCCTTGCATCCTATGTGCTCGACAAAGACCTTTATCATCTAGAGGCTCAATCTTGAAAAAAATAAATGAAATAAATCAACAAGACACACTAAAAAATCTAGAAGAACCAACCAACAAACAAAACCTTCTCTCAATGACCATACTCGTTGGTGATGAAATCCAACATCGCATGATAAAAATGAGAAGGGGATAGTATATGAGGGAGTTGAATAGTTATGATGGCGACCTTCTTAATAGACTTATGCCTTGGTGCAAGCTTCCACATAGTAATCGTGGATTTATCCTCCAAGGAGCCCGAGTGAGTTTGACCACTGTCTGTTCCAGGTACAATGAATACTTCCCTTCTTTGTCACCTTGTTTAAAGACCCTAAATATTATGGCTACTAAAAAAACCAACTCACAGTCAGCCTTTGGGCAGGTACAATTGACAGTACAGTTCGAACGTATGGGTAGGATAACAAGGCCGAAATCCTTCAAGAGAACTGTGGACAAGAGGACCGATAGAACTCCAGAGGACTCCAAACAGATTCAGAATTCATGAAGCACCAAGACCAAATGAATATAGTTGGACCTCAAGAAGAACCCCCAATATACGATCTTACTACTACAAACAATTAAACCTCAGAGGGATAATCTTCATGGCTCTCTCGAACATGACCTCGTGCGTAACCCTTGTGTGAGAGGGGGATCCCAAATATTCTTATACAAAAATTGGATTTTCTCTCCCTATCGCAAGATGCTAAGTTTGTTTTGAATGCTTTGGAGAGTTGTACTCACAACCTAATCCAAAGCGCTAATCCTAGTCTAGTGTTGGTGGAAGAATCTAAAAAAGAAAAATTTCTAGATCAATTTTAATTAGTGTTGATTTTAGTGGTTATTCTTTACTCAGAGGTGAATGAGAGTGAAACTAAAGATATTATGACTCGAATCCCAAAGAAGCATAATAAAAATGATAAGAAATCGTTTCTTTCAATGAACTTCTATTAATGGGATGGAGACAAGTTTTCTTTCTTTCACTATCAAACAAAAAAATGCAGAAATTTCATGCAATCGCTTTCAACAAGAATCCAATTCGATGCTAAACTATTCAGAAATTGATTCTAATATCCAAAAACAAATCATGAAAATATATCTCTTTGTTTAAATATGAGCCTTAATTGATTTTATTTGAATCTCTTTATGCCAACAAGATCTCACTATTTGCAGTTTTAGACAATTGGAAGCAAGTATCGTATAAACAAAAATAACACTCTTACAACGATCAAACAAGAACAGAAAACAAATCTAAACTTTTCAAAAAGAAATCCAAAACTCAAACAAGAAATTTTCTTGGAAAGATACAAATCAAAGACCAAATCGAATAGTACAAAGATCTATGGGCTTCCTTGTAACAACTTTCAAACGATCAAATGAATGAGAAAGTATCAAAAAGGAACTCAAAAACTTGAAGAGGAAGAGTGATTTCAAAACAAGTAAATCTCTTAAAAATCCAAACAAATACCAAAAAATATTAGAAAGAAACAAGTTGCAAATTTTATAGAAGATACAAGCTGATAGAAAAAGTCATGACCAAGAGAAAAATCTAGAAAATCACACCTAGCACAGATATCCAACAATTTTTCGACAGAGGGAAAAATCAACACCAGAGTGCTACAGTGCTCCCTAAAGCACTGCAGGGGAGCATCGATATTGAAATCAACTCTCTGGATGTAAGGGAAGGAGGGCGTGGGTTTATGAGAATGAAAAAGAGAAAAGCCAGAAAAAAAAACTCAGGAAGGCTTGATCATCATCCTATGTAAGATGACTTCAGGATTGACAACACATGTCTAAAAGAGGAAAAATACAGTGATTAGGATCTGAAGAGGAGCAAAAGCTAAGACAAGACCAAGGAAAGAAACTGAAACTTAAAGTTTCAATCCCCAATGGAGTCGCCAATTTCTGTTGTAGGAAAATTCCCCTGCGGGTAGGTGAATGTCCTCTTGGATATTAGACCCCTAAGACCAAGACAAAAAAATGCTAGCATTGAACACTGAAATTCCTTTAAATGTAGATAAACTAGTCAAAGGAAAAGAGGGAGAAATCATGATGTACCTTTTTCTAAAGTTTTTCCTTGCTCAGTCCAGGCTGAACTTGATCTTCAAGCCCTTAAATGAGTTCTTCAATTCAATAGTCAACAAAGACAATGCATGCTTCCTATTCTACCAATATTAGTTTAAACTAGATTTATCAAGAATATCCAAGGTTATGAAAACATACACAAACTTGTAGGAAACAAGCCAAGCATATATATTAATGAGAACATAACAAGGTGCTTACAATCTGTAGATGCAGATGAAACAACCTCACCAAGTCCTCCCTATCCAACCCCTTGCTCGAAAGACCCACGATCAGAATGACAATAATTTTCAATGATATTCTCCCCTCTTTCACCATGATAATGCCTCTTTATATAGGCATTTAGAGTCTCAACCACCTTATCTATTCTTGGAATAAGTTGAGGATATGACTCCATAAGTTGTGGGATTTCCCTTAGATCCAGCCTTTAACTTGGATTCGATCCAAACTAACTCAGATGCTTCTTAGTTGTCCTTAGAGATAAGGGGGATTCTTCCCCAATATTCTTTCAACATATCGACGCTCCCTTAAAGCTGGAAATAGAGCGCTATAGTGCTCCCTGCTAAGAGGACAAGGAGGGTTAGCACTCCCTGCATGTGGGTAGGGGAGTGTTGATCTCCAAAAATTCATTTAAGATGATCATTCTTCAAGGTAAAAAGTTTGTAAGCTTTTCAAAATGTCATGTTTCCCTCTTCTAATAAGTTTTAGAGGATGTACCAAGTGTTCTTATGATGTTGTCCGCAATGCGACACATGCAGGACAAGAATATGACTTTTGTGACACTTGCGACAATGACAATGGGACATTATCGAAGTGAGAAATTTTGACATGTAACATTGAGAATGATATTAAAAAATGTTAATCTATGTTGAAGTCTTTGGGATTCTAACATAGTGGCATTAAATCCAATATAAAAAAACCAAATCAATTGTAATTGTCTTTGAACATCACATGGTTAATGTGAGAAATATATATTTTATATTCGTTATGTAAAATAGTTGTCATTAAACATAATATAAAGAAATAAATGTTAAAATATGTACCTTGGGATGGTAGCAAGCCATTTATCATTGAATATGACATAAATAAAATGTCAATTATTAGTAAAATATCTTATTAGTCCTTGCCGTAGGCATAGAGGGACTATAGTGATCGATAATTCATTGAACTCGTATTAGATTGTCTATTGACCACAAATATTTCCATATTATCTATTCTTGGAACCAGGGAACTGAAAGAATTGATTTTTATATAATAAAAATTACCATATTTGTCATGATCTGATTGGACAATGGATTTGAGGTCTTATTGTCGGCTTCGCTATTCCCAATGTTATATATGTTGACATATCCAAAGTGTTTGATCGTATATGGTCTTTTAGAATCATATATTTTCTTATGGATTTGTCGAAGGTGGATTAATGCTAGCATTAGTTTGAATGTTTGCTTTAGCATTTTCTGCTAGGTAGAATACATTCTCTAGCATATTACTATGTGTGATTTTTGATTTATTCTTGCGTGCTTTGAGAGAACAGGCCTGCCACACTGCATTTTTTCTTAAATGTTTGCAAGGCTATGCCATTCGGCGGTTCATACAGTCTTAAGTGTTTACCTAACATGTCTGGTAGTCTTAAATGTTTATTGTACATATGCATTGCAATACAGTTTCGTTCCATTTTTTTGATGTTGTTGTTTGCAGTGAAATTGTACTGAATTGTTCTCCACCAACATCACTGGTTTAGTGGTCAATTCTTGTTTACTAGTTCGTTCCATGATTCTTGTTCTTGTTTTATTCAACTTTGCAATGTTGAGGCCTTTAGTTTAAGTTGGACCTCTTCGTGGTTGTTCAATGGATTTTTGTTCTTCAACTTTGTAAGTTGTTGGACCTATTGTTGCAGTTTGCAGTTTTGGGGGCTGAGCTCTTGTCATCCCTCGTTGATAGGTAAGTTTTTGTGCCATCGTTTCATTGCTATTTTTCAATGGTGGGATTCCATACCTCGAAATTATGTTGCAGACCATCTTTCTCTATGCTCTTAATTTATGTTCCTGGAAACCATGCGTCGTCATATGCCAAAGATTACGTCCATAGCTATTTTGAAAATTGAAATGTAGAGGGGTTTTCAAAAAGTAGTTCGGAGCTATCACAAGAGGGAACCATCCGACGGGGTGTAGATGCAGGGAATTCTTCTATTCTGTGGTTCAGAAAACTACATCTAGCTATTGTGTTTATCCTTTCCTTTCTATTTTCCAGGACTTTTTTTTTCTCTAATAAGCTTGTAGGATGCACACCATGAATAGGTTCAAATTGGTCTTTCTACTGAGTAAATTTATGGTGTTATTTATTTGTGATGTTTCTTCTGTTTGGTTTACTTTTCAGTGTGGGTTTGTTTTCTTGTCATCTGCTATGGGGACTAGGGGGGACTGAAGTTGAAAAAAATAAGGTTGAAAGATACATACAAGGATTGGTACCCAATTCTGCACTTGTAGTTTTCCTATTTTGCTTTCCTTTTTTTTTGCTACTTTTATTCCTTTTTCCCCTTTTCTTTGTTTTCATGCAAACTGAAAGTATCTAACAAACAAATTCAAAATCATAGCTCAAAAGATGAAAGAAGTAATAGATGTTGAGTCGTATGAAATAGATACACACTCCATTATACATGACAACATTGACGAGTTTTTTCATAGCAATGGCCTTTTTAGATTGAATGCATTCTCGTATACTGTAGGGGATTGCCTTTTCGATGCATTTCAGGTTCTACTACATTTCCGTTATTCCTCGACCGAACTGCGCAATGGATTGATAGATTATTTCTTGGGCTATTTGAAACATGGAGACGCTGAGGCATTGGAGTCATATGAATATGAACTGGAATCTGATTTTCTTTGGCAATTGCATGGAATACATGATGTCTCTACGTATTTTTCAAAGATGTGGTTTTTTGCATCTCTAATTCTTCCTGCACATGAGAGGGGACTTTGGGGAGATACATTTTTTATACGGTGGATGTCTAACTGGCTCAATATATCAATTGGAATATGGTCATTGACAAGAAAAACAAGATATCTACTATTCAATAAAACTGCATCTAACAATCCATATTGCATCTTGTTCCATAATGCCAATGCTGTTAGTGGTCATTATGAACCACTATTGTACAAAAAATGTCCATATGCAATGTTGAAGGGGCTCATATTTACTTGTCCCTCATTTGCAAAGACCTTGAATCACATTGGAAACAGATTATGCATTGCATAGACTGCCATGGTTTATAGCTAGCAACAATTGTTGTGTTTAGTTGTGGAGATAGTCTGTTCAATGCAATTTTCTGTTTGGTGGTAGTGGATTTCGATGTGCAGTCGCTGCGGATTTACACTATACAGTCCTTTTGCAATGAAATTATAGGCGACAACCAATGGGCTTTTAGGTTCTTGCATGAACACCTTTTGCCATATCTCCTAGAAAATATGCTGGCAATTGGAAGTTGGAAAGAATACCTTGTAAACATTGCACCGCCATATGAAAAAGGGAATGTGGAGGGTTGGATATTCTGTTTGTAATGGCTCTCTATCATAGTTAGAATAAATATCCATGTTTGGTCGGCCTTGCTAGATGGCACTTTCCATTCCTGGTCTATTGATTCAAATTACAGTAAAAAAATTGACATCCTCTCGTTGAAAACAGATACAACACATATCCATTATCAACCTTTGTTTAGACATATCAGTGGTTCAGGGTTCAATGTCCATGCCACACAAACCACATCGAATCTGCATATGCATGGCATGCTTTTTAGTGAGAATGAAACTCCTCCCAGTTGCGATATGGCCATACAGGGCTTGAAAAAAAAATCCATGCGTGAAATTCATCACAGTTCTGATGAGGCCATACAAGGATTAAACAAAAAACGTAGAGTAAGTTATCACAAATTGAAAAAAAGTTATGTGTAAAATTCGTTCCAGTTGTGATGAGGCCATACAGGCCTTAAACAAAAAATGTAGACTAAGTTATCACAACCTGAATCAGAGTGAAATTCATCCCATTTTCCATCAGGTCATCGTGCCCTTGGAAAAGAAACATATAGTAAGTTACCACAACTTGAAAAAGGTCATGCACGAGAGAAAAAAATACATTGCTATGCTTCGTTTTAGAGAGAAAGTCATATATCACAATCTAAAGAAATTTGTTTGTGCACAACACAACAGAAACAATTATGGTCACATATCCCAAAATGGTCATGCAACTGTCACATTTCGTGGGCTAGAAGCAACACCGTGCACTACTACCAATGAAAACCAACAAACAATTTCTACTCATAGTTCCTTGCGAAAGAAAAATGCAAGACAAACTTACATGAAACAAATTAAAGACACTCCTTCCATTGCATGTGCAATTTGTGAACAATTGAATTTCTCAAAAAGTAGTAAGTCTTTAACGCCCGATTTTCAAGCAGAATACCTCCGCTTGACAACACACGATAAACCATTTTCCAGTGGCAAAATTTGTCTTCCATGAAAACATTCGCTTGAAAATGGAAATTTGACACAATTTGCAACCCCTGAATAAATAAGATGTAATACACCACTACTAGATGCAAGTGCACTTACGGAACTTGAAGAGAGACTTGTGTCTCTATGAATTTCATTTGCACAAATCAGGCATTGGGGCTATAAACAACCCCATATGGGCTGTTCAGCTAGATGTTGTGCAAAAATCCTTGCCACAATTCATTAGCAATACAATGACAATTGAAGTGGATCTGAAAAGACACTTGCGATACAAAAATGCCTATCAGATAGGAAAAGTGCATGTGCATGTTGTTATTAAATCATTAAAGGAATTATGTTCTAGGGCCCTATACAAATCACAAAGCATTTTTATAAATGACAATTGGAACAATGTTCTTGCAGAAGAGGATGCCAACTTTGCAGAGACTCTCGAAAATGCTAGTGAATTTGATACAAGTGATGAATCGGAGAATGAAACACCTGCTAAGACATTGGTGCATGGATTCACTGATTCATAGTGAATTCGTGACTTGCAAGACAAGATTGTCGAAATTTCACTTGCTGAGGGGCAACATCCACTTGGAATATTGAAGGAAAATTTTTCTGAGGAAATGAACTTTCCAACACTCTTCTATGGAGATCCACGTGCCACTGGCATTACAGAACGATTCAGTTATCATAAAATAGTCTGATGGGAGCTGCTACATTCAAGCGGTGACTTCTCCTTTCACATAACAAATTTGTTTTTCAAAACAATGTGCATAATAATAGAGCAAGTTCTCTCCTGCATGTGGTTCTGAATAAGAAAAGGCTAGTTACAAGGATCAAAGTTGTTGGCCAATGATTTCAAGTACAAAGTAAACCTAGAAAAAATTCTGAAATTTGATATTGGATACATAGATGTCAAAAACATTCGCACCTCTCCTGACTATTTGCAACAAAACAAAAAATCTACTTTTGAAATGATCCGAAAATTGGGCCCGCCAACATTTTTCATCACAGTTACAAGTGCAGATCATTGTTGGGATCCATTGATAGCTACTGTATATGAGCTGCATAGGAACATGAAACGTTAAAAAAAAACCGATACACTGGAAGATAATGGCATTGACTACCTCATAAGAAAATACCCAGTGACATGTAATCTCTACTATATACATAGAATAAATGATTTGATACAATTGATATGCCATGATGAAACATTTTTCGGAAAAATATCAGACTACGTTTTTGTGACTGGATTCCAGAATAGGGGAAATGAACATGACCACACATTGTTGTGGATAGAGGGTGCACCAGTCTATGGAGCTGACAACAATTCAGAGATTGAACAATTTGTGGAGAAATACATAACATGCAACACAGATCATTTAGATCCAGAACTTGCCAAAGTTCATAGACATTACCATACAAGAAGTTGTAGAAAACGAAAAAACTCACATTGCAGATACAACTTTCTCGTGGCGCCAATGAGAGCTACAAGAATCATAGAGCCACTTAGTTTAGAGGACAATGTTGTTGTTGAGAAATATAAATCCTTGTTCACATTTCTAGAACAAGGATAATTTGACGAGCTGATGAGATTCGATGCCTTCTTGACAGAGCTAAATCTATCAGAATATGAGTACATCAAAGCCATACAATGTACACTTAAACAACCAACAGTTTTCCTTAAATGAAAACTTTCCCATATTTGGAACAACGGTTTCTCCAAGGACATGCCAGTTATGTGGAAAACAAATAAATATGCGCAGTACGTGCTCAATGCATATGATGTAGCGTCACACTGTACCTCGTATATGACAAAGGTTTACAAATCTATGACAAGTGCATTTAGAAGTATACGCAAAGAACATGAAAGAAGTCATATTGATGCCATACAAATGATATGCACACTTGGAAATACATTTCTTAATATTCAACAAATGTCTTCTCAACAAGTAGCTCACATTGCACTTTCCCTGCCCCTCACTTGTAGTTCAAGAAAATGTGTCTTCATAAACACATCTCCACTTGAGAAACACACATTTGTGCTTAAACCTCCAGTTTTTCTAGAACAAGATCCTGACAATTTAGAAGACGTGCTATGTCGCTCTATTGTTGATTATTACCTCCAGTGTCCATCTCCTATTAGGCATATCTGCTTAGCAGAACTCGTATCGCATTACAAAAAAAATGGTGCACCCATATCAAAAAGAAAAAAACCCTCTGTGATATGGTTTGTCAAATACAATAAACATTATGACTATGAAAACTATTGTAGATAACAACTGATGTTGTACGTTCTGTTCGATGAAAATGGAGAGACATTAAAACATAACTTCTCTACATGGGAGGCTGCGTATGTTGCCTCTGAGACTATAGTGCACATCAATGAAGCTAGATTTACCTACAATGTTAATCCAACATGGGGTGATCTAGAAATTGCAGTTAATGAGCTAAAAAMCCCTGACAATCTTGATGATACATTCAAAAACTGAAAAACAACCAGAACTCCTTGTGAGTCCTATGACTTACAAGYGGATKTTCCTTGTCCTCCAGCAGGTGGAAGTGAAAAACATATCAATCTTGGTTTTCAAGTCACAAAAMATTCTTTCCTAATTGAAAATAATGAATACCACAGAATAATACGTCTATTGAATCGAGAACAATGAACAATTCTAAAGGACATTGATCTTAAAAAACACTTGAACATGGACACTCCTCTGCACTTCTTCCTTACAGGTGGAGAAGGAACAGGAAAGACATTCACATTGAAAGAACTATTCCAAATGCTTAAACGAATCTATGATTCAAACAATTCCTCTGATTCTATGAAACCAAAGGACCTAATAGTTGCATACATAGGAAAAGATGCATATAATGCTGGTGGAACAACAATCCACTCTGCATTTTTAATGCCTTTTAACAAGTCACAGTTTCTTCCACTTAGCAAGGAAATGTTGGATACATTGTCTAAGATTTATGAGGAACTCCAACTTTTCTTTATAGATGAAGAATCTTTGATTTGAATTCGGTTCTTGTATTCCATTGACAACTGACTAAGAAGCATAAAACATGTGCACACAAAATACTTTGGAAACATTGGCATGGTATTCTGTGGGGATCTTTACTAGACACAACCCATCCAAGATTATTTGATATTTGAACAACCTACAGTTAACATGGAAAAAATGATGCATGAATTCTTGAGAGACAATATTAAATTGTTTGAATTGCATACTACAATGCGCCAGATAGATGAAACATTCATTGAAATTATGAATAGAATGCAGACAAACAACGAAACATATGATGACTTAACATATATCAATTCAAGGTGCTTGCGACCTTCACGAATAGACCCAATGTTCCCTTATCTGTTCTACACAAATAAGGTTGTTGCAATGCATAACAACCACATGCTATTACTCATGCCTGGCGATGATATCATCATCAATTCAATTTACCTGGAAGAAGATAACCATGGAAATGTGCCACGTCATGAACATACAACCACTTTACCTTTGCAGCTTGTCCTCAAATTAGAAATGATGGTTGAAATATATGCCTGTAACTATGATTCACATGATGGCTTGGTCAATTGTGCAGATGGAATACTCAAAGGCTATATGAAAACAAAAAAAATTGATTTTCTTTGGATTAAGTTCCATGAACTGCATATATGAAAGAGACAAGCAAGCAAGTTGGCTTATCTATATAATTCAAACACTGGAAGCAATTGGATACCTATTTTGTGAATATCAAAGCCAATATTGACATCAACAAAGACAGTTTGACTGAAGATTCGAAAACAGTTTCCGATTAAACTTGCATGTGCATGTACAGTCCACAGATCACAAGGACTAACACTTGATAATGTTGTGTTTCAGCCTATTGGAATTCAGATACATGGACTTGTATATACAACACTGTCTCATGTTAGAAGCATATACTCCTTGTATTTACTAAGTCCTCTTACAAAAGATAACTTCAAAGTCAAACATAAAGTTGATATTGAAATGGAACGACTCAGGACCACCACAAAATGGAAAATGCACTATGATTACCAATTCATACAAACAAATTCATCTGTATCAATTCTCTCACTTAACACACGCAACTTAAATGCACACATGGATGATATAATCAATGAATATGATACAATGCAATCTGATATTATGTTCTTGCAGGAAACATACATGGAATTATGCATCCAGCACAAACAATTCCCAAATGACAATTGCATATAAGGTTACATTACACATGGGGTGATGATATTGGTGAAAAAACATGTACCAATTTTGGACCATATACATATCGAAGAAAAGAATGTTGAGGTGGTGCTTGCAATATTTTTTTTCCATGAAACAAAGGTTGCAATACTGAATCTGTGTGTTGCTCCCCATGCAACGTTATCCAACATAGTAGATGTTATTTCCAATGCATTGGTCCATTTCGATCTGAACGGACCCATTGTGCTTGTAGGAGACTTCAATATTGACATGCTACAAAATAATGGCATAAAAAAAGAATTGGAAAACTATATGTGCAAATACAGTCTCTTCTTTCTTTTGAACAACACAAGCCATATGCAAAACACACCTATTGACCATGTGTGGTCAAATGTGCCCATTCCTCAATACAATATGTTTATTTTAGACACATATTGGTCTGATCATGATAAAATTGGTATTGCACTTGAATTATGAGATATACATCAAACATATTGCAAAGTCATATTTCTATGTTTCAAAGCATAGCTTGTTGCAAAAAAAAAACAAAAACAAATTATCCATCTTATTAGTTTTCCCTGATTTGTACACATACTGGTCTGGTCACCATATAGTTGGTGTTGTACTTGAATTATAAAATATACATTATGAAAAAAAAGAAAAAAGGTACATCCTTCTAAAAGCTATATGTTACTCTATTCATCTTATTCTATTCTTTTTTGTATATGTACATAGTACTTGCCTTTTTCTTTACATGTTAACTTATGTTCATATCCCTTTTGCTTTGTACTTTTTTTCATGGAAATAAATAGGAAAACTAGATGCCGCAAAGAACTCCTAACCAGAGATGTAGAGGAATCCATGCAAAGGTGTGTTTTTTCTTCTCGTGTTCCATATTAAATAGTTTTTCGTTTACTCTATATGTATTTGTTGAACTGGTTTGCAGCTGTGTTTTTTTTTTTTTTTTTTTTTTGTGCCTCCTTCGACACTCCATATCTTCCTCTACATTCACTTGTATTCGTGTGTGTAATACATATTCAATCTCGAGCTCTCCATTCCTAGAGTCTGTCTGTCAATTTGTATATCGCAGAACTCTGAATGTTGTTTGGAGGACACAAAACAATAGAAGTGCAATGTTGAGCCAACCAGCCTGCAAGTCCACTTGTCAATTTTTATATTGCGCAACTATGGCTGCTATTTGCAGGACACAGAACATTAGAGGCCCAATTTAGAGCCCACCAGCCCACAAGTCCGCGATCCAAAAAAGTGGCCAAGTATGGAATAAGGGATCTGTACATGCTCTATAACATGTCATATCCATACTTTATAAAAGTACATATTTAGTATGTATTGCTCGTTTCTCAGAGCCCTCCAGCCCTGGAGTCCATCTGTCAATTAGTATATTGCGGAACTCAATTGAAGTACAGTGTTGATCTAGCCAGCCCACAAGTCTGCTTGTCAATTTGTATATCGCGCAACTCTGGGTGCTATTTGCAGGACACAGAACATTAGAGGCCCAATTTAGAGCCCACCAGTCCACAAGTCTATGATCCAATAAAAGTGCAATGTTGAGCTAGCCAACCCGCAAGTCTACTTGTCAATTTGTATATTGCACAACTGTGGGTGCTATTTACAGGACAAAAAACATTAGAGGCCCAATTTACAGTCTGCATATCCACGATCCAAAAAAGTGGCTAAGTATGGAATAATGGATCTATACATATTTAGTATGTATTGCTTGTTTCTAGGAGTCTGCCAACCCCGGAGTCCATCTGTCAATTTGCATATCGTGGAAATCACTAGTACTACAATGTTGAGCCAACCAACCCGCAAGTCCGCTTGTCAATTTGTATATCATGGAATTGTGGGTGCTATTTGTAAGGAACAAAACAATAGAGGCCTGTTTTTTAGCCCACTAGCTCGAGAACCCATGATTCAAAAAGTGTACATGCTCTATAAAATCTCAGCCACCCGCAAGTCCTCTTGTCAATTTGTATATCGTGGAACTCTGGGTGCTATTTGTAGTACACAGAACAATAGAGGCCTATTTTTTGAGCCCGCCAGCCCGAGAACCCGCGATCCACAAAGTGGGAAAGTATGGAATGCGATATCCGTACATGCTCTATAAAATCTCATGTCCATACTTTATAAAGGTACATATTTAGTTTTTCCTGGTTTGTACACATACTGGTCTACTCACCACACAATTGGTGTTGCACATGAATTATGAAATATGCACTACGAGTCAGACCGAGCCCTTTCATTTTCTTAGCCAATTTTATGCCCGCTGGTTCCCCACTATGCGTTATC
>JZKD02S1835234.1:241801-252493 GCA_000966675.3 Picea glauca | reverse complement strand
GAAGAGTCTTCTACAAAAGTTTTTGCAGAAATTTGTATTCCATTAATTGAAGATGATGTCTACTCCATTTAATATTTGTTTTCTGAAATTCATGTGGAAGATATATGGCATGCATCTCAAGAGTCACATGCAGACAGTTTTGCATGAACCATGCATGCATCTCAGGAGTCAAAAAGGGAGCCGCACACATCAGACTCCATTCTGATATTTTCTGAGAAACATTTGTAGAAACAAATTGGATATTTGAATTCCTCTTGGGAAAATATACAATTTCAAAAAAAACATTGTCTGAAATGGAGTCTAGAAAGTGAAATTATGATCGTTTTAAAATCAACAAAATTTCAACATTTTTCTGGAAACGGCCGCACGGTTTTCAAAATTTCATCCAAAATTTATTTGGATATTTTTCAATACAAGAAGATAAAGTGGATATGTGTGGAAATATCAATGATGCATATACTTCATCAGATCCATGCAGACATCTACATATTCAAAAAAATCTTCAAAGAACACAAACTTGCATAGTTGCGAGGTCTTCTTGGAGTGAAGGACATGGTTGCTTAGCAACTGACTTTTGTTCCTTATCATTTTTTATTTTATGAATTGTAATTTGAGGGGGGGGTTTGTTCCCATGAGTTTTTCCCTCTTTCCTCATTTAGTTCAGTGTATCGTTTTTATTTGGGTACCTAACATGGCCTCGTAGCTGGGACCCATTCTTTATTTTCACCATAGTGATGTTCAGGGGGGGTGTTGGAGTTACTTCACACACACCTAGGATTTATTTTTACTAAGGTTATTCCTTATTTATTAGTCATAATTAGTCATTATCCAATCTCCTATATTTTAGGGGAGAATATTCCACCTAGAGAATATTCTCTTTCAGTTGACACTTCAGTTTGACTAGTTGAGTTTAGATGTTGCAATGGTTTTGTCACCATGCAACATTGGGATCATCACCAACTCACTGCTCTTTGTTCATTCAATTAATTGAAGACTAGTTGACTAGTTAACTTAGCTAGGTGGAAGTTCACTCCCGTAACTGCCTGAGAGACTAGACTAGGTGGCAGTTTACTCTTGTAACTATTGGTGTGTGTCCAGATCAATCTAGAGCACCGCTATGGCTCATTAGTTACTCATTTATCCTATATATATTGTAAATTATTCACTCTTTGAGTGTGTAATACGGTTAATGAGAATTCTTCCATTCTTTCTATCTTGTTTCTTTTTTCTCAATTTCTCTCTGCAAATGTGTGTAGCATTTTCTAGCTAGATCTATTTTGTGTAGGTTCAACACATTTACACTTGGTTCGTTCATGAAATCTCCAATCCTTAAATTTTCTTCGTCGTAACCGCCACCTTCGCACTTCTAAGTATGCAATAATTAAGCTTTACTTCTAACAAATCACCATACAACACACATAGAGATTGTCATTAATAAGAGAAGAGCTCGAGGATATTTTCCATTCACACACATTGAACCAACATTTCCATGGGGTTATATTATCCCCTCCATTTGTTCATTTCAACTAGCATCTGGAGAAAATCGACATTTTCATAAACTACTGGCAATAGCTCCACAACAGTTCTGTAGAGATACAGTGAACATCTTTGGGCCTGAGGACCAGAACCACCATAGTAACAAAGCATCGCTCCAACGGCCTACCACAGTAACAAGAAACCCAATGTTCTTCAAACGAATGAGGTTCATCCTAAAATTGATAGTTCTCACAAGATTCCCATGCAGAAGAACGAAAAAATAATTGTAGGGGAGGCAGAGGAGCCCGACATTGAGAATGAAAACACAGATCTTGATGTTGATCTGGATAGCATATTCTGCAACCTTGATTAGCTGGGAGACGTGATTCACCATAGCTACCCAATGGACATAGTTGATACCAATTTTTTTGATGAATATGAATCCTTCGTATTCCAGAGTGTTGTTTTTGAAAGTGAATCTAAAAAGTTAATTATTGAAAAAAGAGATGTAAAAAATAAGAAAAGAAAACATTGTTCAGAACTTGACCTTGCCAATATGCAGGTGTCCAAAATCTATGGACTTCACATGGCAACCAAAGATGCCCTTCATGATTCCATTGGAGTCATTGCGGCTGAGAATGCGAGACTAAAGGACCAGATCAAGGAATTAGAGGAAGCTTTGTTTCCTATGCCATTGTTTGGCATTCCTTTGGCAATAGTCATGCCTGCGACTCCCTGCACCCCTGCAAAAAATCTAAAAGGCTCCTCTAGTTTCCTCGCATCATGTAGAGGATATGTGGAGAAAAATATCATCAAAAGAATGGAACTAATTACTAAGGCATGGGAAACATCACAAAATATGGATTCCCTGGGAAGTAGGGCACATAAGTTGCTCGAACTTCTGCAAATGGATTTAAAAAATGAAGAAGCTTTATATTTGCACATGGTCATCCCTTTTGTCTTTCATGTCAACAACATGGTAGAGACGATAAGAAGACAACGTGATATCCCCTCCAAAAACTGACTCACTCAATTATAATCATTTTGGAAAGAGAAGATGAATAACCTGTATCTCATCGTCCAATCATGTCAGCAAGCAATATCAAAGAAAGAAACATTATTCACAAAACTCACCAAAATAGACTTAGCCGGAAGGACCAATGACTTCTAGGACCCCAGCTTAATTGTCAACTCATTGGCGTTAACCAAGCAAGCTTTCGATAAACAAGTTGATAATTTTAAGGCGTTGTCTTTAGAATTTTTTTACAGGATTCTTGAATATCATGAAGAACACATGGACAACTGGCTAGTCCTCTATTCGGTATAGAATGGAGACATTCATCAGGCTCTGTGTAATCTTTCTATTGATCTAAGCGAATTAAAAAATGAACTTTTCAGCATTAAAATCCGGAATGACATCAACATCACCCCCTTGAGAAGCTACATTGAAGAATTCGTCGAAACGAACTTGAAGTGGGTCGCCGAAAAAATCGAATAGGAAAAGGCATCAACAAGAAAATAGAAAAAATACTTATATGGAACATCGTTATAAATAATTTGTTTATCAATCCAGTTATTCAAGTGGGTCGGTGACGAAAACCAACAAGAAAAGGCATCAACAATAAAATACCAAAATACTTATATGTACCATCATTGTAAGTCTATACTAATAGTCCTTTGTTTATCAATCCAATTATTCCACCTTTTCTGAATAGAAATCTATAGCCAAAAAATGATATCTTCCCATTTCTACTTTTCAAGTATTACACTCTACCGTCTCCCACTTCTTCTTTCCACAGTCCTATTTCTTGTACATATTTCTCTAATGGTCCGCAGGAGCCCAAATCCCAGTTTGTATGACAAACACCTTTAAATTTCCATGAATATGTAACAAACTATTCTTTTTTCATATAGTCCAAATAAAACTATTCTTTTGTCTCCTTATATATTTATGTGCTCCTAGATTTTTATCTTCAGCTATGTTGAATGTCAAGACATTCTGTTTATTTTATTTCAATTCTCCTTTTTTTCTGATGCATATCTTTTTCTGCTTCATCATTTTCAAAATTAAATCTGAGATAAATCACTCATTCAAATTTGAGATATCATATTTCACACACACACACACACACACACATATATTAATTTCTAGGAATATGTAACATATTTGTTTATTTTTTTTATATAAATGTCATAAAATTGTGTTCAATACTTTTTTTTTCGCTCACACATATAGAGAGTATGCCATTTCTTTCAATCTTACCATATGTCCTTCACACTGTTTGTCGTATATGCGCTACAATTTCAAGGGCCAAGTCCAATTCTGCTATTACATCAACATGAGGCCCTTAAAATTCAAATAGTCCGCAAGTCCGCTTGTCAATTTGTATATCATGGAAGTCTGGCTACTGTTTGTAGGGCATGGAACAACAGAGGCCCAATTTTGAGCCCGCCAGCCCGAGAACCCGCGATCCAAAAAGTGGCTAAGTATGGAATGAGGGTTTCGTGCATGCTGTATAAAATCTCATTCCCATACTTTATAAAAGTACATATTTGGTATGTATAAAAGTAAATATGTACTTTATAAAAGTAAATTTTTGGTACGTATAATTTATGGTGTCCAGGAACCTATAATTTGATAAATTTCAATTTCTTTTGTGTCCAGGAAACCTTGTTTTAAAGAAAACTAATTCGGGAATGCTATTTTTTTTTGTGTTTTTGTCCACGAACCTACGTAACAGATGTTACTACTATTCTATTCTATGCTAAATTTTTTGTGACCGAGAACCTTTTAAATGTATTACTATTGTACACTATTTTTTTTTGTCCAGGCTCCTTTTAAATATTTCATGTACTATCAAAATTAGATACAAGGAACCTTTGTTGATGTACCAGACATTAATAATTTTTTATAAATTTGAAATAAAAGTAATTCGGGAATACTAAATTCTGCATGTATACCAAATGTACTTCAACTTGCTACCCATGTGTCTGTACTTGGTCACATTTATTCCCATTCCAACCTGGCAGGGACTACGCTACCATGCAACACTTGTTTATATTTATTATGGGTGGAGAAATATTAAGATAAAACTAAGTTCTTGGACCACTCACAAAACAATTGTCATTAATTATAATATATAAATGTTATGAAAACTTAAAATTTTGGACTACTCAAAAATAGTTTTTATTGATCATAATATAGAAATGTTAGGATAACTATATGCCCCTAAGATGCTAGCAAAATAGTTGATTTTTTTAAACGATGCTAGCAAAATAGTTGTTAAAACAACTCTAAGCCCTTGGGATGGGATGCTAGCAAAATAATGGTTTCTAAGGCCTTGGGATGGGATGTTAGCAAAATAATGGTTTTCACAACTATAAGTCCTTGGGATGTTAGTAAAATAGTTGTTAGGAGACTCTTAAGTCCTTCAGATGATGACTACTAGTTGTTTTTTGTTTTTTTACCAATATAAAGAAACATTAAGACATCACATATCCTTGGGATTCTCACACCTTGTGAGACTCAGTGGTAGTCACCTAAACTTGTGCTATGTCCTATTCCTACACCTACTAAGAGTTTTATTGATGTCATTGTGAGGTAGCTACAACACTTTTCACTAAGTTTTGAATGCCTTATTTCACCCAAATCTAGCTATTGTGTAATCTCATGTCATTCCACTAGCCATAGTGTTGCAATATCAAATACATGCCCCATTAATCATGTACATTGTTTCATGTTTACTAAATCATGATATTACCTTGTATGGATCACTTTTGATGGAAATGTAGAAAAGGAACAAAGTTAGTATTCATGTAATTACTAGAAAGAATAACACCTCACCATTGTGAAGTTTAATAGAAGTGTTGGTTGGTTTTCCCATGCATTGGCATAAATATTTTTTGTCTAAATCAAATGGCATCTTGGCAATTTTCTTCAGCCTTTTTTATAAATGTGCACATGCTGCGTGCACACACACACACACAAATATTTATTTATTTATTATTTTGTCTTGAAGTCAAAAAATGGATGGAGGAAAGTGATTGTGTGTTATGAGAGTTCTTTCGTAAGATTGTTTGTAATTAATTTGTATGACAATATAAGTGCTTGGTTGAACCAGGTACACAATTTTTGTTCATTTATCTATAGTAATGACAATTGGAGTTTTGGGTAAACAACAGACATAATATTATGAAATTGGTTGCTCTATATACATGGTAGTATTCTTGTGCTTGTTGTGAATTTTTTCGGAGTTTGTGCAACTATTGAACTCAACAACAAGGCATAAAAATTGAACATATAAATGAAACCATATCAAATAGTTAGACTTGGAAAAAACTAATCTTGATCATGGGTAAACAAAAAATTATAGATGACTCAATTAAATGTCAATTACAAAGAGGATCCATATTGGTGAAATATATAAGCCATAAGCCGACTGTACAAATCAATAACGCACTAGGACAAGCAATTGGAACTATATTAATGTAAGAAGGGAGACCATTGACTTTTGAAGTAAACAAATCACACCATTAGATTTTAAAAATAAACAAGTCAAGGAAAAGGATCTGGTAAAATAAAAAATAAACAAGTCAAGGAAAAGGATTTGGTAAAATCTAATTATGAAAGTAAATAAGTCAAGAAAGGATTCAATACTTTAGTTTTTTAAACTCAAAATTTGAACTTTTTCACATTTTTAAAAATGTTATATGTGATTTTTTTTTTCCAAAGTTTTGATTTTTATTTAATTATATGTTTTTTTATTATTTTAAGATGACATACATTTTAAATTACAATTTAAAATATTGATTTTCAACATTTTGTTTTTTACTTTAATACATTGATGAGAACTATATAGTAAAATAACACTATTTTTAGACAATTAGTAAAATAATATATATTTAAAAGCTAGTTATGATTAAAAAATGTATTTATGATGAAAAATTATATATTTTGGAAGTTTTTTTGTTAAATTTTTATGTCAAATAAAGCATTTTTATAGTCAAAATTTGAAAAAAAAAAGCGAGAAAAATATTGACCCTTTAAACTTTTCTTACATATTTTTATAGGTTTATTGTATAAAAATAACAATATTCAATATTGTTTTCCTTGAAGTAATGATTTACACAAAAACGAAAGAAAACAAATAAACTAGATAAGGACAAATTAAAAAGATTCAATGTGAAATAAAAATATATAGATATTTATTATTAATATAAAATCTCAAAGTCCAAACTATCATCATTAATATGTCAAATTGAACATTTTCTTTAAGGACATCTTAAAGTAATGAATAATTTCAATTTGGCATTTTTATTTATTTTAGGGTTTTGACTTTCTTTTTGGACATGATTCTCTGTTATTGGGTCTTCTACGTCTCCAAGTTGTCCAAAATGATCATTTTCAAACAACTCCTTCAGTGGTGGTTAAGACTTATTTCACACACACAGAGAGATAAAATTAATTAATTTTATATATAATTTATTTTAAAAGTATAAAATTCATATAAAAAAAGAGAGATTGTATATGACCACATAGGGGGAGTCATAGGGGGTTTAGGGTTTTCATATATCTTCCTATAATGGTGGCTACTAGTTGGTGATCAAGTCAAATCCAAGCACAAGGGCTTCACCTTGTTGACCAATATCTTATCACATTCATTCATAAAGGGGTTTTTAAAATTGTGAAAAATAAGGTCAATATATTATAGGTATTTGGGGGTGGGGGGTAATTATGTTGGGTACAAGGGGGTTATAATTATTACGGGGTATTAAAAGGGGAATCTAGTAAAAATAAGGGTTTTTTAATTTCCAAGATGTATTGGGAGGGGGGTTCAACAAAATTATTCGGGGATGCATTTTTTAATATCTAGTGAAATTAGGGGTATTCTTTAATGTTCACTAAGTTGAGACCTCATGGATCCAAGGGACTATCCCACTAGGGGTTTATGCAGACTCTTGGTGCTATCTAGGCCACATTTATGTGGTCAATGGAGGATGTTATCCAGTTGGTAAATTACTCCGAGGACACCCTCTCAGAAGACATGATATTCACATCACCTTGTATGAGCTTTGGCTCAAATATTGAAGTGTACCAAAAGGAGGTGGAATCGAGTACGCCATCTAGTCCTTTCAATTTATCTTGAGGGAGGATTAGTAAAGACTATGTCAGACTCTACAATTCGGTAGGGTATTTGGAAGATTTTTGTTGGGATGAGGATTGTTTTCATAAAGTTTCTCGAAAGGTGGTTCTAGGTGGTGATTATTCATTTTGTGAAGTTATAGCCTCTGGCATGAATTCGATGTGTCCTTCTCTCCCTTGAAATTCAGGAAACTCCCCTGAAGGAAAAATCAGTGAAGGGCCATGCGCAGTAGGATTTAATGGGAATCATTTAGAGATGACAGAGCTTCAATGGAGCAAGATAAAACAATATAGGGACAATCTTACTCATAAGAAATGGAGGGTTGTGAAGTCTAAGTGGGGCATATTTTCACTGGTGGTCAGGGAGGATCTAAAAGTTAGTCAAATCGCTGAGCCTCGGGGGAAAAATATCATTGGGGGATTCAAAGGAAGGAGAGTTTCTATGGAAAATATGAATTTATGGATGCAATATGAGTGGGTGCTAGTTTTGGGTTACATAATGACTATCCATCTTCTAGCTAAAGGATGGATATGTTTCATATTTTAAACCCAAGATGATGCTTAATGTATTTTGGCAAATAATTGTTATTGGGAATGAATTTTATTATGTGTTAAACCCTGACATCTGCTTTTTGACACGAAGATCCTAGATAGTGACTAGTTTTCCTACTTGGATAAAAATACCAAACCTCCCTCTGGAATTATGGCCAAAATCATGTATGCATGCTATTGGTGAAGCATTGGGGAAGTTTATAGATTTTGAAAACATATATGAAACTTGTATATTTTTCTACGTGGCTCAAATCTTGGCGGAACTTGAACCTCAACAAGGTATGTTTGAGACAATCTCACCGGAGATGGGGGATAGTTCCTATACTCATGTGTTGGATTATGTTAATATGACTTTAATATGTGCTTGATTCCATAAGGTAGTTCATATCCTATCTGATTGTGATCTCAAATTCTAGAAATAAAATTCAAGGAAAGCGTTAGAGGTTTTGGATGAAAATCCTATAAACCCTAATCACTCTTGCAAGGTGAGAAAATTTCAATATGGGCCTCATAGTTTGAAGGAAGAAATGAGGGAGGTTAATTGGATATCTCATTTGATTGATACAACAATCAAAGGTAATGATATATTGGTCATCAACATGTCCATTCATCTTATTGAAGGGGATAAAATTAGGGAGAAATACTAGATCCAACTGGAGGGGTGTTGGCACTGGGGCAGACCCATGGTTCAACGCTAAAATAGCACACTAAAAAAACCCTAACTACCGGCCCTTTCGGAAACACCTGCGAAGAAGATGTAGTCTCACCCGAGGTAGAGGCAGGGGTGGTTGCAAGACTCAGGTGTCTAAAACCTTAGCTGGGACACAGATTTGTGATTATATTGCTTACAAAACACTTAGCATCGATTATTCATCAATATTCAACCCTTATTATACTTCGCAGATAGCACAGAGCATCACAATATTCACTTAGATCTAAGGTAATTTATCACTTAGAAACAATAAAACAGGCCAGATGCAGTAGATTAGCACTAAGCATCTTCAGACATTAAAAAAGGTCAGATGCAGTAGATCAACACTAAGCATCTTCATACATATCATATCTACTAGTCATATACATCTAATGAAGCACAAAGCATAAGTAGACCTATCTAAATATATCAAAGCACTTAGCCAAAGAAGAGATAAACACATCAAGTCAAAGCACAAGGCATAACACACAGATTTATGTGGTTCACCCCCAACCTGGGGCTACGTCCACCAACTCTTCTTATTTATTAGCATCTCCAATCAATTACAGGCACAAAGCCACCAAAAACCCTTCCTCGCATAGGACAAAAGATCTGCACAGCTCACTAGATCCTTCTTCCTTGCGCTTGCAGCACAAAACCTTCTATAAATTCTACAACAACTTGCACTTAGCTCTGTAAACCTTCTACAGTCATGCACAAAGCACTTACATAGACTATTAGCACTTAGCTTACATCACATAGATACAATCCTCCTCTACTAGATGCCTAGGTGTTTATTTATACATTACAAAAGTGGGCCTAAATGTGGGTAAACCCATGGGTCAACATCCCTTTCCCATTACATTATCCCAAAACCCAAAAAGGGACTCGAAAGTGGGCCGAGATCCCTTGATCTTTGCTTCGTCTGGCACTCCATCTTCGACAGGCTGTCGAAGTCCCAAAAATGGTCAAATATGACCAAGTAACTTCAAAACTTGGTGAAGGGCCAACAAGGGGTTTGGGGACGATTTGGACATGTCTCCATCACAATGGTGCAATATATTCTTATTCTAGGTGACATATTCTTCAGCCGCACAAACCCATTCATCAATGGAGGTGATCTCTGGGGGATTTTGAAGGTGATTCCAAAGCGTGAAGTTGTACTCCCCGAACCCCGAAAAATATTTGAGTTGTTCTTGGCCTTTTTGAAGTGCTTCCTCGACCACCACAATATTTTGTTGTAATTCAATATCTGTTGGTGTTGACTATTGGAGTTGTGTATGAAGTGCGGGTTTCTGTGACTCCAAGTCATGAAGATGCTCGATGACTACTTGAATATTGAGAGGTGTATGTACATCTATTTGCGCCGACCCTGACAGGCGTAACCAAGAGTATGCTTTCAATGAAATCTAGGAGTTTGGTGCGACTGGCCAGGGAAGCCTCATCCTACACTTTGGTGTTCACAAGCACAACGACTTTGGCATGATGGATTGTTTGAAGGTCCTGCCAATTGGTTCACTCGCAACACTCTTTTCTAGCATGTGCTTGTATCTTCCTCGGATTTCGGTTCCTGAGGAGGAGAAACAGGAGGTGAGGGTGGGTCCAACTACTAATAGAGGGACCCAAACTCCTCCATGACGTCCTTTTGGAAAACTTGTTTCCTTATGTTGGATCATGTTGTCATTGATGCCAATGGTTTGATTGATTGATGTCAAGTGATTGATTGATGTCAAGTGATTGATTGATGTCAAAAGATTGATTGATTGATGATTGATGTAATATAATATGTATTTTCCTTGATGAGAATGCATAGATGAAGATGGATCAATGA